>CABHPQ010175582.1:0-17705 GCA_902168405.1 Peromyscus aztecus
AAGAGGGACCCCAACTGAGAAAATGTCTTCATAAGATTTGGCTGAAAGGCATTTTCTTAAATAGTGATCAATGCGGGAAGGCACAGTCCATTGTGGATAGTGACATCCCTTAGCTGGTGGTTCTGGGCTCTGTAAAAAAAGCAGGCTGAGCAATGCATGAGGAGCAAGCTAGCAAACAGTCTTCCTCCATGGCCTCTGCACCAGCTCCTGCCTTCAGGTCCCTGCCCTGCTTGAGCTTCTTCCTTAACTGCTTTTGACAATGAACTATTATATGGAAGTGTGAGTGAAAAAAGCCCCTTCCTCCAGAAGTTGATTTTGGTCAGGGTGTTTTTATCACAGTAATCACGAGCCTAACAAAGGGTGTGACATATGGTGGCCCTGAGAACAATGGATCCTTTATACAAGCCTACCACTTAACTGGTATGGGATCTGGGCACTTATTCAATTGTCTTATCATTTGCTTTGACCTTCAAATGCCTCCTCTTGGAGAATCTAATGCCAGTGCTAAGAGGTCAATATACACATTCTTTGAAGGCACATTGACTCTATAGGAAATCCCAGAGAAGTTTCAAACAAATTTAAGACCAGAAACCAAATATCTGCAGGATTCTAATGAATGTATTCTTGTCAACTGTTGTAAAATATTATTTTAAGGTGTGTTATTTTTGTTTATGTTGCTTTTGTTTAACTCTGTGAAGCTGTGATACTTTGCCTGTCTAAAACACCTGATGGTCTAATAAAGAGCTGAACAGCCAATAGCAAGGTAGGAGAAAGGATAGGCGGGGCTGACAGACAGAGAGAATAAATAGAAGGAGAAATATGGGAGAAGAAAGAGCAAGAGGGAGAACAAGGAAAAGCAGATGCTATGGGCCAGCCACCCAGCTACACAGCCAGCCATGGAGTAAGAGTGAAAGTAAGATTACAGAAATAAGAAAAGGAAAAAGCCCAGAGGCCAAAGATAGAAGGGATAATTTAAAGTTAGGGAAAGCTGGCAAGAAACAAGGCAAGCTAAGGTTGGGCATTTATAATTAAGAATAAGCCTCTGTATGTGATTTATTTGAGAGCTGCGTGGTAGGCCTCACAAAAGAGCAAAGAGTAAAAACAATAGTTGACTGAACTATAAATCAGTATATATAATAGTCAACAGAGATTTATCATTTATACTAGAGATGCCCTTACTGAATAATTTACAATTAGAAGACACCAATTAAAGGCATGGGAAGACCGGGTCATGCCTTTGATGTGGTGCTAAGAGAAAAGGAGGGTTTTAAATTAGGCTTGGTGGGAGATGTTATGATTTTACTCCCAATAATACAGGCAATTATATAGGCTCTTCAGGGACTACCTTCTTTATCCAATGAGTTATCTGAAAGTTCAGGAATAGAAGACCCCTTTCCTAATCTCATAGAACAATGGCTTGGAAGGTGAAAAGGTGGTACAGACCTTCCTTGTTGTAGCCCTAGGAGTCATTATTACAGTTATTTTGTGATCCTGTGCATATGATTTTTACTGCAACAACTAACTAAAACATTCATAACTGGAAAAACCATTATATCATATCCTAAAATGCTATTGATGCATACTACAGGACAGGAAAGTAAGTCCAAGGTACTTGAATTTTGAGAAAATAATAAAATTGTAAAAGTGGGAAGGGTAAAATGAATGTATTTTCTCTTCTACACCAAACTGTTAAGTAACATAAAACTCCATTAAAAATTATAAACTGTCTCTTGGAAGAAATTCAGACTTCCCCAGGGTCAGCACTTCTTGAAGTCAAACTATATGCTCAAATCCCAGTCCCTTGCTTGCCAGCTGCTTTAGCCAATCATGTAAGAGCATGTGGTTGAGCTCTGAAAGTAAGACACTGGACCCCTTTGCATTATCAATGGAAGCCCAGTGGTACTTACGTCTGGTGTGCTTGCTTGCTTGATGTGGCATGGATATGCATCTTCTGCAGAAGTCAACCTTTTTGCCTTGGCAAAATACTTCTTGAATTGTGTGGAAACTTCCTGTAGAGCCCATGCATTTCTTACAGAAGAGCTCCTGCACTGTAGCCTTTGTGTTCACCTTGGCATCCACGCAGCACATAGCTCCAGTGATGAGTGGCTGAGTAAATTCAGTTGGAAATGTCGTCAGCTCTTCTGATGTAGTTTCAGAGTCATGAAGCATAGTTTCTCTCACTCTTGTGATTTACAGAAAGCCCAGAAGTACAGCAGAACTTAGCAGAAGTAACCTAAATTTGTTTGTTTTCTTATATAACCACTTTATTTTTTCGATTCTTTATGGTCCAAGTCCCAGGAATCATCTAGTACAACGCTAGGCAATTATAGTTGTCTACTTAGCTATAGTTTGGTTTTCATGATACTATTGTTAAGGCCAATGTAGTTCAAAACTACTAAACAGACACTTATACAAATAATAATTCATAAATGTTAAATTATGTACTCTTCTGCTTGTCATGACAAGATATGCCTACATCTTTTTCTGTCAAACCGGAGATGCAAAATGTTGCATCAACGTTTTGTTTACTCCTTGTTTTGTGGCTGTTAATCTTGGCTGGCAACTTGACACCCCTGGGCAGAGGAAAACTCAAATGAAGAATGGCGTCTGCCATGGTGGCCTATTGCCATGTCTGGGTGGCATCTCCTCAATTGCTAACTGATAAAGATTGGCCCGCCACTTTGGATGGTGCCATTCTTAGGCATGTGGGCCTAGGCTGCATAAGAAAGCTCCATGAGCAATGAGAGGGAGTAGGGTAGTAAGGAGCTTGCAATCGTGGCTTCTTCCTCTGCATCTGCCCAGGTTTCAGCTCTGACTTCCCTAAGAGATAACCTTTACTGGACAGTGTAGGCCAAGTAAACCCTTTCATCCTCCACGTTGCTTTTGACCCGAATGTTTTATCACAACCAGAAAGCGAACTAGAACAGCCAGTTTTTTTTTTCACTATTTATTAATTACTTACCAGTGGTCTTGATCAACACATGAATGAATGGTTGTGATGTCACAGTATTTTACTTCAATTACTCTATTTAATAATGGCCATAAAGTACCAAAGTAGTGATGCTAAAAACTTCATTATGATAACTGTTCTATCACATTGTTGGTATTACTAATAACTAGTACTAGCCATGATTTCAACTACACACTGAGTGTCTTGGAATCCTCTGTGGATAAAGGGGATGACTATGAGCCCTAGTGACATCATCACAAGCATCAATAAGTAACAGGAAGAGAACATAAAGTGTACAATAAAAATTACAACCCAGGATGCTGACTTCTTTGGGGTTTTGTGAGAGCTTGCCTAAAAAGATGATTTAGGATTATCCATCAATGGTTTGTGGAATTCTAAACCCTTGTTTTACTGACCACGATCCTAAAGACATGATCTGTCTAGTGACAAATTACAAGTAGATGGGAGATGCTTCAGTAACTCCTTTTCAGAAAAGACCAGCGAATCAGCACTCACCACCTGTTAGATGACTGCCATACACTTGAACTCCAATGGCACAAAATCAAGTGCTCTCTATAAGCCCACCCAAGATCCTTTGTCAACAGAACCACTCTAATAGGTTGGAGACATCTGTATCCATTTACTATATTAAAAATCAGATGTTGTCCAGTTCATCATTTCCAATGGAGGCCACTGATAATTGGTTCCGGCTTCTAATGATTGCTTCTGGTTCTTAGGAAAAGTCTTGGTAATAGAAGCAAGGGTGTGACAGAAGACACTACTCTGATATCTCAAGGGTTCTCTCAAATGCACTTGATATTGTAGAAAAGACACCAAATAAACTATCTTATCATTGCTAATACTGACTAATTTCTTTGTGACGTGCACATGATCCAAATATCACAGAGAATAGTTCATATTCTTGTTGTTGTTGTTTTACTACAAGTCTAGACAAAAATTACATATTTTTCCCAATCCACGCATCTATGAAATGTCTCAATCAATATTCCAACTGTATTCATTTCTTTTTCTGTTTGATTGTGTGTGTGTGTGTGTGTGTGTGTGTGTGTGTGTGTGTGTGTAAAGTTCTATGTGCTGGTCCATGACTATTTTTCTTTCCTATAAATATAAACAGTTTTGAAGGCTAGTCATATTCTTTCCTTCATAACTACCACAGTTTATGACATTATTATTTCAATCCAAAGTCAAGTTACAAGCCATTATCTCCCAAGATTGCTCTTCTCCATTGTCCTTAACTGCCTCTCATTACTAGGCCAAACCAACAGAAATCCCACTGACAGAATGACAGTTAAATTGAGTATGGTGATGACTTACATATAATCTAAAATCTACAGTCCGCAAAAGATATTTAAAGAATTAGATGTCAGTAAACATAAAAATGTTTTTCTCTGATTATGAAAATGTTGCTAGATTGAAAGTGTTACCAGAGACTGTGAAAATTCTAAAATAAACCATCCGATGTTGACAGGAATGAAAGACCTAAAGAGACACTTCAGGAAAGAAGATGAAGAGATGGAAAGAAATCTACTCATCAGTCTTTGTCATTAGAGGAAAAAAAAATGAGTTGAAATTACATCTATACAACATGAGAATGTGACCCACATTGAAGAAGCAACAAGAAGAGCAGGCTGTGGCATACATAACAGAAGGATCTGATGTCACTGTAGAAAACTGAAGGACATGGCACATGGCACTGGTTGTTGTGTTTATCTGACACAGTTAGAAAGGATGCTAGAATGTGGATGTTATTTAGAAAAAAATACATGCACAGCAACGTTTTGGGAAACAGGGAAATCAGTATACAGTTAAGACTTCTCTCTTATCCAGCTGAGTTCAGAGGCAAAAGTACATTTCTCTACATATGCATGTAAACTGTGACA
This sequence comes from Peromyscus aztecus, assembly GCA_902168405.1. Lineage (NCBI taxonomy): Eukaryota > Metazoa > Chordata > Mammalia > Rodentia > Cricetidae > Peromyscus > Peromyscus aztecus. Next base: position 4,852 of record CABHPQ010175582.1, read on the forward strand.
ACTTGCACATTGTCCTCACTAGTTTTATGTCAACTTGGCGCAAGCAAGAGGCATCAGAGAGGAAGGAGCCACAATTGAGAAAATGGCTCCGTTTTAATCAGGCCATGGACAGCCCTGTAGGGCACTTTCTTCACTAGTAGGGGAAGTCTCTGCCAATTGTGCGTGGACCCATCTGTGGGCTGGTGGTCCTGGGTTCTATAAGAAAGCAGGCTCAACAAGCCAGGAGAAGCAAGCCAGTAAGCAACACCCCTCCATTGCTTCTTCATCAGCTCCTTCCTCCGGGTTCCTGCCCTGTTCGAGTTCCTATCCAGACTTCCTTCAATGATGAACAGTGATATGGAAGTGTAAGTCAAATAAACCCTTTCCTCTCAAGTTGTTTTGGTCATAATGTTTCATCACAGCAATAAGAACCATATATTGGACAGGTATTGGTACCAGGGTTACAGGGTATTGCTGTAACAGACCTGAACATGTGTTTTTTGGAAGATTGTGGAAGGATGTTGAACTTTGGGCTGGAAAAGCCAGTAAGTGTTCAAAGCTTGATGAGATGATCTGTGGGAGCTTGGAAGATAAGAATGTTGAGAACAGTGCAGATATTGGAGACCTGAAATGTGAAGTTTAAGAGGGAAGCAAAAACTCTATGGGGACTTTTGTATGAAGAATCTGTGGTGTCTGGTCATCCGAGTTGAAGAATCTGCTGTGATTAAGAAGAGACCAGAATCTCTAAGTGAAACCTTTGATTTTCAGGGAAAATCGATGCAGGTCACCTGTGGCTGAAGAAGCAAGCCACTGTGATTAACAAGAGGCTAGAAGCGCTAAAATGTAGCCTTTCCTTTGCTGGGATAAGGGATGCTGTTCAGCTGGAGCTGAGTGTTGGTGATTAAGAAGGCACCAGTATCACTGAGATGAAGTCTTCTGGGAAATGTTTCCTCAGGATCATCCTGCAGAAAGCTGTGTTCCAGAGGCAGCCAAAGCTGTATCATAGGCTGTCAGATGAACTTAGTAGAAGAGTCACCCAGGTGGTACTGGTTTTAAAGTCGTGAAGGGATCATGGAGAGCAACTGAGGCACTGTGAAGTAGGCATGGAGTCTCTGAAGAGAGTCTAGAAGAGGCTATTAATGAAAGTTCAACCCAGTTGCACCCAGGGAGGGCAGCATTTGGAGATGCCAGGACCGTGGGATGACCACCAAGAAGAGCAGCAGCCATGGAGTGGAGACAGCTGGAGCCTAGACGACAAGATCTGCCCTCTGTAGCACACACAGCTTCGCAACCTGGTGAGAACATTATTTATTTTATGACAGAGTATAGTGGAGTAAACGTTAGCCACAGAGAGATGGACCTTTTCTAGTTCTGATTTCCTATCGAAATCACAATGCTCTTTCTCTAGCTCATTCTGCCTTTTCATATTTCTTTTCTAAAAAAATAATAAAATGGAAAAAACAAAACAAGCAAACAAACAAATATGATTCCTGATATTGATTTGTAGTGTTGTTCAGAAGAATTTAAGCATCCATGTATCCTATGAGGTCATGACATAAGAATACAGAGATAGAGACTATAAACTATCTAGAAAGTATCAAAAACATGATATTTTTGTTCTATTGCAACAATTCTCATGTGTCCTACATTTTAAAAGAATTTCTTGGATAGGGTATGAAGTTCTAAGAGTATGCATTCAGGAGTGATACACTTGAAGTGGATGGTAGTTAGTTATATTTCTTACATTTTGTGCAACCTCCATGGTGACTTCCACAAGGGATATTTTAGTATGAATCCCCACTGGCATTGGATAAGCTTTCCTCTTTCCTCACATCCTTACCAGCATTTGATGTCAGATTTTTTTTTTTTGGTGGTGGTCCTTCTGACTGGGATGAGGTGCTACTTCAGAGTAGTTTTATTGGTTCTTCCACAGTGTCTATGGATGTCAAATAGTTTAGAAGGAATTATTGGTCATGACCCAACCAGAGAGAGGCTCCTATATCCATGCTTGTTGTTGTCCTCTTCACACTAGCAGATAACTGAATTAGTCCAGGTGCCCAACAATAGATGAATAAGTAACAGAAGTGTAGTTTGTACACATATTGGAATTTTATTCAGCTGTGAAGAAAGGTGAAATTAGGAAATTTGCAGGACAATGGATGGATATGAAAAGTACACCACTAATTGAGGTGATCCCCAAATCAGAACAACAACAACAACAAAATGTATCATCTCTCTAAGATGTAGATCTTAATTTGAAATGTGAACATGTTTATAATTGTACAAATGTAGATGAAGTCTTTAAAAAATTAACTGCAGAGAAGATCAAGAGTGGGTAATGGATGCTAAGAAAGGGGGTGGGCAAAAAGGGTCATGTGACAGGAAGGCACAAAGGAAGGTGGTGTGGATGGAAGAAATGGGAGGAAGAGAAGCTTCTAAAACAAATTGTATTATATTAGCAACCCCTTTCTGTAGGTTTATGTAATAATTTCTAGGTGTGCATATCTGCATGCCTATATGAGAAAAATGGAGTTACCAGAGAGAAACTGTATAAGAAGAAAACATATGAGATATTCTGGTTGGCAAGAATGCATGAAAGTGAGGCTATTTCCAGGGTACTGGGGTAGGGAGGATAAAGTATAATTTCAAAGAAAGTAGAGATATTTTAAATTTAAAACTCTAGATTTTATTCTGGAGAATAGTGATAAGAACTATAGAGGAAAAAGTAATTCATCAGTATTTAGCAAGCACGTGACTGTTTTGTGATGTATCTGCTTGAATTTCATTTCTTTCTACTCTATTTTATTCCAAAACAATCTTCCTGTTTGCTATAGTAAGACATCTGAGCTTTGTTCATCTTGCCCTTACAGTCCCAAAATTTAGCTCCTGCTAGGAGTGAATTATGTACATCAACCGGTTGAGCTTCCAGCAAAACATCAGGAAAAAGCAATTGGTATTTCAATTTATTAAGTTATTGCAAGCAAATTTCTGAGTGTGGTACATCTCTGCCAAGAAAATTAGAGTTCAAAAGTGGAATTTTCCAACTATCACACATTCACACTTAGTTTAATTTTCTCTTGGGAAAGAGAACCTGGTGACAGAGTCAGAATATAATAGCTTTGGGTGATAGAAAAACAAAAATTTGGTTGTTGTTATATTTTCATTTATTTAGTGTTTTTCATCCCTCAAGGTCATTTTAAACATATATTTTTTGTATCTTTACACATATACACATAGCTTACATATTTTAAGTAGAGAATTATAATCTATAAGATTAATTTTTCATATGTGTGGAAAAGGATTTCAGTTGGTGAGGTATCATATACACAAAAGACCAATCAAGAGTGAGTATGCTAAAAAAAAGAGGGTGGATAGTTTTCATGCTCTTACTAAAACCAGAACTAACTACATTGCATAGGCATGTTTGCAGAGATGGCCTCAGGCACACAAACACAGATACACAGACATATATGCACACAGAGTGTTACTCAATACTTTGGAGTAACTCTAACTAAACAAGTGAAACAAGTAAACAAGTACTATTCTCAACCTCTAACACAGGGGTGGAAGTGGAGCCTCTTCCATCTTAAATCCTATCCAAGAATCAGGATCCATATGCCACTGTCATGAGAACTGCCCCCTGGCAACACTTTTACGTAATCACTAAAGCCCTCCAACCCCTAGCCAATGAGCTTAAAGAACAGTAATGTGTTGGACTTCTTTTTCAGAAGTCCGGTAATTCAAATAAACATTCCTTCTAGAAATGCACCATTTCCCATTAAATTGTTTCCTGACAAGATGTTGAATGTGTGGCTAACTTCTAAAAAGCTTTGGGGCTTGGTTTGGTGTAAGGAAGACATAATTCACAGATGGTATTTCAGTCTGAATTAAAGGATAAAGAGGAGAGGTTTGGGAGGTGGACAAACGGTTTCAAACCTGGCAGTCACTAGAGTGTCTTCCTTACTACTTCCTTACTACTGACAAAATGCCCACATTTCTTACATCAGACATCAAACTTCCTTCCGAAAACATCAAAGTGCTTTTTTTTTGTATAACAATTCACTACACCCTGAAAAGAAGAAAACAATATAATTTAGACACAGTGACAGTAGGTCCAGTTGTGTCACCTGCAAAATGTATGTAGATGAGCTGTACGGAAGACTCATTTCGCATCTAAAGCCTTGACAGGTTAAGGATGCACTTCAAGCTGCCCTGACTATTGGTAGTGTAGAATTCCTTACAGACTGTGCTGCTGAGTGCAAAAACCTGCTGGCTGGTGGCTGGGAGCTGGAGGACATGCTAGGTTCTTTGCCAAGTGATCACTCATGGAGACCTGCTCTTCAGAGGTAATAAGGGCAAAATTCTTCCCAGTACAGGCATCGTTATTCTGTGTAATGTCCCATAATCTAGCAAACCCTGACTCTATCATTCCGAAGCAACTAAAGAAAACCTAAGTGTCAGTCTCCAGCAGCTGTCCACCTTGGATTTTGAGACAATCTCATTCTTTTGGGGCTCACAAAGTATGTTAAATAGGTTAAATAGATCAACCAACCACAGGGATCCCCCTGTTTTTACACCGCCAGCTCCCAGACACAAGCATGCACCAACCCATCATGTATTGAGCATGAAGAAGAGCAAGGAGAAAATAAACAACATTATTTAAAATGAGAGGTTGCTTAACTGATTATAACTAATATACTCATGGTCTACTTATTAATTTTACTCAAGCATTTTAGGTAAATACTCTTTACCCCCATTTTATGGTAGAAGAAACTGAGCTTCAGATATGAGTGATCCCTATGGAGTTCATAATTGAGGGTTTACCGCAAATCTCTCTGACTCCAAACATTGAGCTCATCACAGCCTAATATTATTTGATGATGAATTAAGCCATGCCCCTGGTAGATGACAGTATATTGACATATTTAGTTTCACAAAATTTTGACTGATACCCAGAAGGTTATTACAATGTCATAGTAATTTGTAGAAATATTTTTTGAACTCTCATATTAACAAATTCCCTTGACTCCTTTAGAAAGAAGAAAAGGTTCAATAGTGGGGTTGGTAGCCTCAGGAGGGCATTGCATGCTCCCTTGGCTGGGGAGTAAAGATGTTCTGATTTAAAAGGCAGGTAGCGATTAAGAAGGACAGGATTAGACAACACTGAGATTAATGGCAGTTGAGTAGGTAACATGGGACGCTTTTACCTAATAGGAATTCTACATCACCCTTTAAGGTGCTGTAAAAAAACACTCAAAGAACTTGGTTTGAAGGATTTTCAGAATGTCAGACATGCTTCTTAACATTGCATATGGAGTCAAGCTATCTAGTGAATGAGGGCAGTTCATTATTTCAGGCTGCAGATACTATCCGAGACCCACAGTGAGCAGACACAGAAAACTTTACCTTCGACCAGCTTTCTTTTCATTTAGTGAAAACTACTTATCATTGTAGAATTCCTCTTAAAAATTGATGGCCCTCACACACTTGTGATTCTGTGGATTGTATGTACTGATGAGGACTCTTCAAAATATTAATCTAATCATAACAAAATATCAAATGACAATAGTAAGTTACATGTTCACCTGAATGACATAATTCAAAAATTACATTCCCAAGTGATTTTTCATTGAAAACTTTTTTGTTGTTGTTGTTCTCATATGTTTTCAAATCTCATTGATTTCAGGCTTGAAAGAAGGTAGACCGATTCTCACCACTGATTCTTCTTTACTCCTGAGTCAATGTTGTGATGGACTACTGCATGAAGGTTACCCAGTGCTACCAAGTCCTTGTTGTTAGACCTGTGAATGTTATCTAAGACGAGAAAACATATCCTAGCCAGTATGTCAAGGAAGGATGGGAAGACAGTCTGGGAGTTTAGTCTGCTTCTCTGTATCACAGATGTCTGGAGAGAAAGGATGAGGAAGGCCAACACAGGAGAAGAAAGGACTCAGGGCGGACACAGGCAGATTGGAATGCTCCTGCACACAACAAGGGAGCCTACAACCACAGGGATGTGGGTGTGGGCATGAAATTCATTCTTTAGTAGAGACCACAGCACATGGCCAATTATACATGCCTTATTAATTTCTAATGCAGTGACAGATGATGCTTCCCTTTTATTTTCTTACTATTGATAAGCTATGCTAAGTGTCCAAGGCTGACAAAAGATCCTCACAGGCAGGCAAACATTCTCATAGTCTAATAGATGAGAAAATTTAGAATCTGGAAGGAAAAAAAAGCTAAATAAAATATATTAAAGCCAGAATCCAAAGGTAAGACTTCCAGTTTTGGTCTTTCCATTATATTAGTTATTTTCTAAACTAGTGAACAATTAAATTAACTTCAAGCAAAATTTGATTTGATGATGCAAATTATATATAGTACTAGGTCTTAGTTTAAATTTATTTCCATATAATTCAAAATGCTTTCTCTCCTGGCTATGAGTTATTTATTGATTTTTTTGGAAGGGCCTTGATCTGTAGTTATCTGGCTTAAAACTCATAGTCTTCTGTTCTGATGAGTTAATATTTTTTTCTTTTGTGTTCTATATATAGTATATTTTTAGAAAAAATAATTTTATAAGTTAAAACAGTTTGGATTATAGATTTTAAAATGCTGTCAATCTGATAATCTTCAATACATACTCTCAAAGAAAAGCCAAGATGAGATGTGCTAAGCAACACTATCTTTCCCACATTACAAAATCTGTGTTTTTTGGCTAGAGAGCTAGCTCAGTGGTTAAGGGCACTTGCTGCTCTTCCAGAGGACCTGGGTTCAATTCCCAGCATCCACATGGTGACTGACAACTGTAACAGAAGACTTCTTCAGCCTCAGCAGAGACTAGCTATGCACATGGTGTACAGGCATACATGCAGGCTAAATACCCATACACATAAAACTAAATATATATTTTAAAAAATAACTGTGATTTGATTGGACTTTGATTATGTTTTTATATTTGTTCATCTCTAGTTGTCAGCTGCACCATCCCATAACTACTGCTTCAGAGTATGATGTACTATTGCCTACATATTTGATATATACACATGAATGATTGAAGCAATAAATCAATTTAGTGACACAGGGCTGTAATCCATAGCTATGGGGAGGGTGAGGATAGAGCATCAGACATTCAGTGTCTTCATAGGCTACAGAATGAGTTCAAGGCTAGCCTGGTCCACTTGATAAGATTCTGTCTCAAAAGAAAAAGCATAAATGGGGCTAAGATGAAGCTTGATTGTGGAGCACTTGCCTACTAAGTACAGTGGAGCACGTGCCTATTAAGTAAGTATAGTGGAGCACTTGCCTACTAAATGTAGTGGAGCACTTGCCTACTAAGTACAGTGGAGCACTTGCCTATTAAGTACAGTGGAGCACTTGCCTATTAAGTATAGTGGAGCACTTGCCTACTAAATGTAGTGGAGCACTTGCCTAAATAAGTGTAGGACCCTAACTTCCAGCCCCTGTGCAGCAGATGAATAAGTTGAAGAAATCACATTGGATTTTATTTTGGGGTAACTTCATAATGTATGTTCTTTTTCTAATATTCTAGCTATACCAAGAAGCATAATTTTTTGACAAGATAAAAACAACCGCAACAATACATCTGTCTGTATATCTAGAATGTCAGTTCCTTTTACCCTAGTAATTCTAAGGTAAATACTTAGGGTCAACTGTAGCAGCTATTAAGTGCCATTCTTATACGGCTGAGGGTCTCTTAAGTAATCAGTGAGTGTTGTTGTATATTTGTACATGTGTATGTATGTATGTGTGGGGGTGAGTGTGTTGTGTGTATATAAATGGTATGTGTGTGGTGCATATGTGGTATGTGGTATGTGTGTTTGTGTGTGAAAGAGAGTAAGAGATGTGTTTGCATGGTGTGTGTGTGTGTGTGTGTGTGTGTGTGTGTGTGTGTGTGTGTTATGGTGTGTGTGTAGGGGGCATGTATCCATGGTATGTGTGTATGGTGTATATATGGTGTGTGTGTGTGTGTGCACTCACATGCATTGGTGTGTACTCTCATATGCATGCGTGTGTACTGTATAGATGTAGCTGTTCGTGTGTGTGTGTGTGTGTGTGTGTGTGTGTGTGTGTGTGTGTGTGATTATGTGCTATTTGTGTTTGATCCAATAATTTGACTGAATCTGTAGTACTAATTTCTCTGTGGGCATCTTTAAAAGACTTTATTATAAAACACTTAAAGGTTTTGCTAAAAACTAGTCTGGCCTTGGTAGCGACACAAAAACAAGGGATCCTAAAATCACCAGGGAACAAGGAAATATCCAGTTATACCTAGGAAAACAAAATCTGATAGTAACTCACGAAGTGCTGACTACTGTTTTACCTGAGAGCTGAGGGAAAGTGTATTAACTGGTAAACCTGGCAAGTGTCTGTACTGGGAGCCAATTTAACTTTCTTTTGGGCCTGTCTCAGGTGAGTTATTAGAAGTTATAAAGGCCATCTCTAATGGTTTCTCAGTGGAGGAGAGTGATAAAGAATATGCTTTTCTGTTGAGATTCTAAATTTAAAAACGTTAAAGAACAAAACTTCAGCACACAGGGAAAAATCAGCAGGTAGCCAGAGCTACACATTCTGGGCAGAAAGCAACAATCTTTAACCTTTGTAGAGAAAACAGCAAACATCAGGTAGGATCCGGTATTTTATCTGCTGAAGCCAAAGACAGATGGAGAAGTCAGTAAAGAAAACAGAAAAATACATTTTTAACAGTTTGACTGGGCTATTTATTATCAGTGTTTAATACTTACGGTTTTTAGTGTGTGTGTGTGTGTGTGTGTGTGTGTGTGTGTGTGTGTGTGTGTGTGTGTGTGTATTCACACACTGGTAACTGATCCCCTTGGAACTGGAGTCATAGGCAATTAAGAGCTACCCAACATGGGTGCTGGGATCTAAACTCCAGTCCTTTCTAAGAACTGCAAGCATTCTTAACTCATCCCTCTAGCCCTACTTATTACCATTTTTTATTCTAATCTGATCAATTCTGTCAGATAACAGATATCACTTTGTTTCCATGCAAGTCCTGGCAAAATGTTAAATTTGGCAGGAAATGTAAAGGGTATTTGGTCTGAAAATCTTTTTTAAAAGAGATCCCCAAAAGTTTATTTGCTGTGATGAAAACTGATCAACTTAGTCAGTGATCATCCTTAGAAGCCTTTCTGTCAGTCCTACTCAATAGCAGGAGACATTCCCTTTGGTAAATCTCAGCTGACGGGACACACTAAAAGCTGATCTTATTTAAAGGCCAGCAGCAGATTAAAGGTCTTGAGCTGAAACCTATTAAAAAATTGGAAAGTCCACACATGCAAGCCAGAGAGCAGACAAAAATCACAAGTAAGCAAGGGGGCTTTCAGGGTGACTCTCCTTGGTGTTTCATGAAGCTCTCAGAACCCCAAAGTTGAAGATCTGCTGCATCAGAAATGCTCACCTTCAGCCTCTGACTGGAAGCAGAACATCAGCTTGTGCCAAACCTCACAATGTCCCCAGTATGTGAGGACATTTGAGGACAGTATTTCCAAGTCTACAGAGGCATGGTGAGGATAGTCTTCAAAATGTGAAACCTGGTGATTTATGTTGATTTTATTACACATAAATGAACAGTCTGTCAAGAAGCAAATAGAAGGTAGATGCTTCAACACAGGGGACTAATTAAGATGTCACAGTGTCACCCAAGAGTCCCCTAGTCATTTTCCTGGTAGATTTATCATCTGGAAAAGTATATACACTTAGGCATTCCCTGTGGACTAAATTCTTTTCCATGATGTAACCAAGGCTTGTGTGAGTGATAAATGGACAAACTGAACTGAAGGCGATGCTCATTAATGAGCCTGGAGTCTTTTTTCATTTGTGTTTTATAACTAAGCATTTTATGTCACTGCTCCAGGATGAGAATGAAATACAAGTTTCGGGTGACATCATCGGACTGGAACTGAGAAAGGCATCACCCTTGTCCCTGTCTATAGTGTGACTAATGACTGTAATGTTGTCATAGCTGTTTCTGTTTAGGCAGACTATAAAAGATCAGTCTCCTAGCTCACTAGCTGAGAGATGTCCACATATTTGTGTATTCATATAGTAGAAAATATTTACTGATTGAAAGTGCTTTATTTGACAACAATGTGCTGGTTTGAATGAGAAGGGTGCCTGCAGGCTCATATACATGAAGACTTGGTCCCCATTGGGTAGAACTATTTTGGAAGGATTAGGATGTAAGGCCTTGTTGGATGAGGTATGCCCTTGGAAATGGTCTTTCAGGTTTCAAAAGACCATAGCATTCCAAGTCTTTCTTTGCCTTATGGTTGGGTATGAAGATGTGAGTTCTTAGCCACTGCTCAAGCATCATGCCTGCCTACCTGCTGCCATGCTCCTCACCATGATAATCTTGAACACGAAGCCTCTGAAATCATAGGCACCCAGCTAGACATTTTCCTTTGTAAGTTGCCTTGTTTGTGGCGTTTTATCACAGCAATAGAAAAAAATATATAACCAAGATAAGCAGTATGTATATATAGAGAAACTGTGGAAGAAGAAAAAATAGTCACTTTAGGTAGGTGGAATGGGAACACTGTATAGAGAAGATGCACTTGGCTGGTAAGTTGACGTAGTAGAGATACTCAGAGAGGACAGAAATATCTGTGGCCAGAGTGCAGTTGCTGAGAAATCATCCAAGCCAAATAACACAATCTTCCAACTATTACTCACTCTGAAGACCCATGGACTAGAACACCTAATACCATCTCACCTATTACACAGTTGCCTCTTCATGTTTTAACATCTCTAACTCTCCATTTGGGCTTTTAGTAAATATGTGTGTGTGTGTGTGTGTGTGTGTGTGTGTGTGTGTGTGTATGTGTGTGTGTATGTGTGTGTGTGTATATGTGTGTATGTATGTGTGTGTGTATATATATAGATACATATATATATATTATATATATATGCTAGGATGCCTTATTTTTTAATGCTTAACTAACTTATCTTTTTATTAACTTAATTTAAGAATGAAGAATATTAAATAAGATTTATGAGGTGCCTTGATTTGGATTGAGTTCCTATACGAGGTCCCAAGGCACCAAACCAGGAAATAATCTCTCAGGCAAAATGTCTGTGTAACTGGATCACAGCTGACTTGTTTATTTAAACCTCCTAGAATTCAGGACAGACATGACAATCAAGTCCTCAATGGACCCTTTGTCTCAAGCCCAATCAGGAATTATCCCATGCTTTAACCTTTACAGGAAACACAATCTGATGTAGCCTGATGTCAGCCAACATGCCTTCTGTATTACACTGCTCTCTTCTCCCAGCTCAAGCCATCTCACAAACCCAACTGTACTGCCATGCCTGACTTCCTGAATAGCTAATAAAACCCAATCTAATCTTCAATTTGGTGATACTACGCTGTTGTCAAAAGATTGTTGAGTGCTTGACTGACTGTAACATGACTTTTTTTCTAATTTTATTTGTATTTAAACACTTTAAACATATATGTGTAATGTGCATCTTATAGTAAAATTCATCACTGTAATTTTACTAGTTTTTGAAAGCCCCTCTAGTGATATATAAAAACTGTGAAATATTTAAAAGATTATCATTTCTAGGATAATTGGACATTGAAAAAATTATTAAGTGAAATTTTAAGTTTTGTTAAATAATGACAGCAGTAAAATTTAATGGTGTCTCCACACTTACAAAAAGATGTAAAAATACCCAGGACAAATGTTAATTTTGAAGGTGTTGTCATAGGGAGATTTGTGATAGACCAGTGGAATGAGGATGCTGGCAAGTTTAATGAAAGGAAACACAGCACACATTAGTATGGTGAAAAGATCAGGTACGTTAGGGGCTTAAGGGTGCATTAAGAAATTATGGGCAAGGGATTGGGGAGGTAGCATAGTACACAAATCGCTTTTCCTGGAAGCTTGCTTACCCCATGACCTCAGCCACCACATAAATACAAGGTGGGTGTGGAGGCCTGTCAAGGCTTATAAGTAGATACAGGGAATGTGTGGAGTACAGTAGATAGCTGGCCTTGTTATATAGGTAAACTCTGAGATCAACTAAGAAACTCTGTATCAATGAGTAATGTGAGTATCAGTGGTCAAGACTCCTGCTTTCAGCTTCATGCCTCTACATGACCATGTGTACACATGTACCTATACATACCTGTGAGTCCAAACACATGCCAGCACCCATGTATCCACACACATGCATGAAAAATGAGAGATTAAGAGCCACTAAATGGGCATCTAACACAGATTTCACTGCCCAACAAAGTGTTTAGATTTTGTTGGATTATAGAAAGTAGGATGACTGTCTTAATTCCCAGATAATATTCGTTTGGTAGGCTAGACTGTTATCAGGACAGACAAGTGGACACTGAGCCATGCTGTTTCGTTAGTACAGATGTGCGTCAGTCATCTTGGTAAGAGTAGATCTGGAGGAGTAGATGTGAGACCTGAAACATCTGTTGCTGGGATTGCAGGAAGACGGGGGGAGGGCAGTTTGAGAGTGGCATGCAGCATTGTCCAGATGTTATTTACAACCAGTAGTAGCAGCATTACAGGGTGAAGAGAAGATGAGCTAAGGAAATGTCACATAACAATTTCAAAAATGGCCAACCAACGCGAGGGAGATGGCATGGTGGTTAAGATATTTGCTGCGGGACCATGAGGTACTGAGCGTGGATATCCAGCATCCATGTAAAATGTTGGCTGTGGGAGTGAGCTCCTGTAACCCAGAGCTGGGGGGGAGGTGACAAGTGGACACTAGGGAGCACGATGGCTAGCCAGACTTACCTACCAGTGAGCTGGAGAGATAATGTCTCAAGCAATCAGGCAGAGACAGAGCAAGACATCCAA
>CABHPQ010175582.1:17805-35868 GCA_902168405.1 Peromyscus aztecus
GTGTGTGTGTGTGTGTGTGTGTGTGTGTGTGTGTGTATGCGTGTGTGGCCACCTTGGTTCAAGACAGAAATATTGTCCTCATGATCCTTGACAGTTTCGTTGATGGTTTTTTTTTTTTTTTGGTTTTTCGAGACAGGGTTTCTCTGTGTAGCTTTGCGCCTTTCCTGGGACTCGCTTGGGAGACCAGGCTGGCCTCGAACTCACAGAGATCCGCCTGGCTCTGCCTCCCGAGTGCTGGGATTAAAGGCGTGCGCCACCACCGCCCGGCTCGTTGATGGTTTTGATTCTTAAATATTTTTTTAATTTGTCCTCACAAGTTGCAAAATAGGATGAGTGACCACCTATTATGACTTATAGACATGTGACTTAACAAAGGTCTCAGCTTCACAGTTCCCTTAACTTCCCACACTAAAATCAAGTAAAGTTATACAGACTAACAGATCGCAGTTAAACATTTATAAACAGGCACACACACACACACACACACACACACACACACACACACACACACATGCATTCACACACAATCAAAGTAAAAGAGGCCAGAAGCCACGAGTTTGAGAGAACAAGTGTTGATTGTACTTAGGAGATTTTTTTAAGGGAGGAGAGGGAAAGGAGCAAGTTATCTAATTATATTTTAAGTTCAAAATGTTTTTAAAATATTCATAAATATGTAGTTGGTCTCTTAGCTTGTGGCTACAGATTCTATTACTTTTTATCTTTTATCTGGAGCAGTAGTTCTCAACTTCTATGTTGCAACCCCTGTGACAGGGTCATTTGCTATATGCATATGCGGGAATGTTTAATGTAAGACGCCAGTGTTAGCCAAATATTTCTTACCAATAATGCCTAGGTCCAGAAGTATTATATAGTTTAGTTTTTAAATTTTCAGTATATTTTCATTTCCATGTGAGCATCTTGGAAATGAGATTCAAGTCTGAAAAATGTATCCATGCTTCATATACAGCATATACATACACTCTGGAGGTAATTTCATGCAACATTTTCAGGTGCCTGTGGTTTGACTGTGACCAATCACCAGATCAGATGTGGTATTTAATAGTGATGGTATCATACTGACATTTAAAATGTCTTGGATTTTGGAGCATTTAGATTTGTGGTTTTCAGATCAGGGATCCTATAATGTATTTACATGATTCAGAGGAACAAAACTAAGCTTTTATACGGTGTGCTGCAACTGACATTGTCTTATCGCAAAGAGTCTCTTTCTATTTATAAGTAAACTAATTGTCATAGCAGAGAGATGTGTCACATGACTATCTGCTATCAAAAAAAAAAAAAAGCACCAAGCTGTGATCACCCCAGCCATGTCAATGAAATAAACAAAACGTTACAGGGATAGCTAGGACTGTGGTAAAGGAGCTGTTCATGTGTCCCATAGAAGGAAACACAAGAGGATAACCAGACCATCTCTTCAGATTTCAGCCAGGATTCTCACTTGTTTTGGTTGCTCACAGTGTAAAGGGTGACAGAGCATATACGGGATGGAAGGGTAGCGGGGGATTGGTGCTGTAGTGGTGCCGCTTCCCTGGGGTATGCCTTACATTTGTGTGGGACTTTTAAAGGGTAGAGCTTCCCTTGAGGTTCAAATGGCTCTGTGCACAAACCCAGTGTCCCCATTGGCTTACCCAACTAGACTTGGATAGAATTTTCTTTGGTGAGCTGCTGTTTTTGGGGTTAGTGGTTATTTTAAAATACATCCCCCGGAAAGTAATTCAACATTAATTAAAATATTCCTATGCAATAGAGTGTTCAGGGGTAGCTCTCTGTCCCGTGGTTGAGTTTTGGGCTCAGTTCTCCAAAGTTGGTCTGTCCTGCCTTTTTGTGTGAACATTTACTCTTGAATTGATCATATAACTTTTTTGAGAAGGTTACTAAAATTTTGCACATACCAAAAAATGTATGACTCAGGGGTACAGAGAGTGTCGGCAGTTAAGAGTGTTTACTGACTTGGCATATATATGATCTCTATTCATTTCCCAGTTACCTACATCAGGTACACCAGTTCCAGTTCCCAAGGGATCTGATACTCTCTGGATTCCACAGACACCTGAATGCATGTGAAAAATATATATGTGTGTGTGTGTGTGTGTGTGTGTGTGTATGTATGTGTATATGTATATATATATGTAATTACTAATGCAACATCAAACACATGCACATAAATGAAAACCATATTTCTTTCAGAAATATGTATGGCTTTTCAAATCATATTCATGAAAATGCCAGTGTTATGCAAATCTCTGATGTAGACACAATAGAGGTTATTTTTTTGTTCCGTTTTTCATTCATTCCTTTTGGTGGTGTTGAAATTTGTTCTAATTTTTTAAAATGAAATAATCTGAGGGGTCTTAAATGCTAAGGAGCAGAAAGCTGTCTAAAGTATTTCTTGTCAAGTAATTCGTGAAAAGGGCAGAAATCATGTTCCCAAGACAGCATTTTTGCACAATAAGGGGAAGCTACTAGAAGATGAAAAGAGAGACATGAGCCCGCCCAGCTTATTTAACAGAGCTGTGAGATGAATCTGCCTGGAAATTGTCATATTTGGGTTAAGGTTCTCCTAGACAATTGGGGAAAGCCTTCCTGGATCATTGGGTAGGGTCGTCTAGGCTATCCAGGCACACATTGGCCAGTCTAGGCAGATAGTACAGCAAATATCAATGTGGAGCATGAAAAAATAATCTTGTTTTTTTCTTTAGACCAATAAGTTTATTTTGCAATGGTGAAAGCATAGTGGGATTAAGTTGTTTTGGTATGGATTGATGGTATTAGTGATTTTCATTCTTTTATTTTTTTCTGTTTTTGGTGGTTTTGAAATTTTGTTTTTAATTTATTTAAAATGGGAGAAACCAAAATGGGATTAAATGTTAAAGAGCAGAAATAAGTCTAAAGACAATATCTATGCTCCAGAAAATGAAAGTGATATGTATAAAACATAAACTTAAATGAGAAATTTGGATGTTGGATGATTTAATGTACTTAAAAGGGAAAAAGACCAAAAAAATGCAAAAACAAAACACCTCCTTGGTTTTTTTGTTTGTTTGTTTGTTTGTTTGTTTTTTGCTTGCTTGTTTGTTTGTGTTCTTTGAAAGAGAGATAAAAAATAAGTTGAGTGAAGAGGGAGGTGGGAGGACCAGGGAGGAGTTGAGGAATGGGAAAAACATGACCCAGTACACGGTGTGAAAATCCTTTAACACAATAATAAAAAAGAAAGGATTGCTCTCTGAAGGCTTGATGGGTGAATGCGGAGGTCATCTGTGTTACCGCTCTGTTGTCACATGACAGGCAGTGCATGGTCATCTCAGCCTGCCTGAGGAAAATGTTCCAGGGTTCTGCAAACCGAAGAGGAGCTTTAAATAGTGTGTGGAAATGAGGGATGAATGGGGGAAGTGATTCAAAATGACAGTTTCCCTTAGACAGGTCTACTGGCTCTCTAGCTTGGACTTCAATTGCTGTTTTGTGATCCTTAGTACACAAAAGAAAAGCCAGTGTGTTTATCATGAATAAAATAGAGAGAGAGCCACACTCTCTCGTATACAAGTCCCAGGGGACACCATGAGGTACCTGAGATTTGTAAGCAAGAGCTGCTTTCCAACAGCCATGTGAAAGTACTCTCGATGCGCTGGTCCTTCAGTGCCTGATGCTAGACTCCAGGCCCAGAGCTATTACTTTTTCACTTCCGTTAAGAAGCATTAATCTGGCCGGGCAGTGGTAGTGCACGTCATTAATCCCAGCACTCTGGAGGCCAGAGTTTGAGGCCAGCCTGGTCTACAGAGCAAGATCCAGGACAGGAACCAAAACTCTGTCTCGAAAAACAGAAAAAAAAAAAAAAAAAGCATTAATCCTTATTCACACAGGGAACATATTTTTATTTTGCAATCATGCCAAAGTTGTACATTTTTAGAAATTTCTCTCAAACACCCTCGTGCAGGCTCCTGATGGAATTAGCACCATTGCCGATTAATCTTTAGTTTCCTGTCACAGCATGAGAGAAGAGTATATATAAAGAAGAATAACAACAAAAACACGATGCCTTGGAAGCCAGAGGTTTGAAGCATCACTGTTGTTATATGTTGTAGTTTTATAAATGAGAAGTGAATATTTGCAGAAACTTGTATATCCACATGCACCTAATTGCATTATCTATGCATAATCACTTAATAACATATATACACAATCATGCCCCCATTAAATTTGAATTATTTTTTTATTACTCATGAATATGTTGGGGGACAGAGGGATAGAGAGAATAAGTGAGTTGTTGAAAGCCACACAACTACCAATGGCAAAGCCGGGAGACAAACACAGGAGGTTCATTGACTCTCTTGAATCACTAGACTATTTTGTATTCATTAGGTTCTGTGCCGTTTTCTTCACATGAACTTAGCACACTCAAAATAGTCATCGAGAAAAGTTGCCAGTGCCATTTGACAAACAACATATTATGTCAAGCACATCAGTCATACTAATTTAATTGAATGTTATCTCCCTGCTAGGCTGAAATGCTTGAACCAACCACGGATAAGTTAAACACACAGATAAGCTGAATGTACATAGTTAAATACAGAGATGAGGTGAAAACATAGATTAGCTAAATACACAGATGTACTTTGTGGTGATGTCAATAGACAGAAAACTATAGACATGTAGTTTTAAGAATTTATTTGAACAGTTGTTTTAGTTCTTATAAATATATTGTAGTATAATTCATTACTAATTGATATAATATTAGGAAAATGTTATATAAATATGTAAATGAGTATAATACCACAGACATAACTGAATAGCATGATGCTACATAAAGGATGATAAAACTGAAGAAAAATGAAAATATTTTTGTTTAATAACATTTTCTGAAATTGAAAACAGTATTTTAAAATGTTTAAAAATACAAGGAAAAAAGTTCAAGCAACTTACATATATTTAAACACATACATTTCTAAAGGCAATTAATGCCTATGGAAATGTAATCACACAGCTTTTATGTAGAAAGTAATTCAGAGTACTTAAGCAATAGTTCCTGAATAGAAAAAATATTATATGATAACCCATTGTTTTGAACCACACAAGATTTCTAATTGCCACTCAGATTAAATTCATTCATAATGTAACAGTCAGAATCTTGTAGGGTTCAAATTAATTGCAGCTAGATTAAAGTAAATGTTTAAAGTTACTGTAATGGCATCTATTAATTAATGGTGAAAGGCAATGTCTTGTATTTGTTTTCTATAAGTAAAATTAAAAAAAGAGTAAGAACTTTCTATTTTGGATGGCTCTGTTAAAACAGAGAGTGGCTGAGAGGAATCTTTTTCTGTTTGTCTAAATAGGGAACAAAGTTTTAGATTAAGTTCTGAATAGCCATTAAAAAGAAATGAAAATGTAGGTGAGCATTGAACACACTACACAAGGTTACTTAGCATGTAGCAATTGCTGAAGTGTCTTAGGATCCACCTGTACCATATAAAATCAACATGGAGCCTGCTTTTTCTTTAGAAACTATTTGATTAATAATGTTTACACTAAGATCCTGCCCGAACTCAATAGTACACCAAGTCATTAATTCCAGCATTCCCATTAAAATAATTCGAGAATGAGTCCATTATACTTAATTTTTATGCAAATTCACTTGCTCTTATTGTCACAGTTCATTATAGTAGTGGGTAGGGATCAGTTTCAGGAGAGTTAGGAGCAGCAATGAAGAATGGATGAGTGACTCTGAGAGCATCCTGCTTCTCATAAATGTATTTTTTTCCTAGAGAGAGTGCCAAGAGCACATACTCTCAGAAGTCACCCTTTTCTTTGATCAGAACATTCTCTAGGGCAGCAAAATGCTTCATAAGCAGCTGTCTTTGCAGCAGTAATAAAATATGATGAGGAAGTAGAACAAGCTTTTTTTGTACATTATTATTATGTTTCTGGATCTGAATTAGAAACATGCATGTGCTCTGGTTAACATGCCTAGTACTCTTTACCCTATTTGACCCAAGTACCTTTATTTAGAACTTTGAGGAGATAGTGAAGCAAAAACTTACTTTGAAATTTAAAATATGCCCACTCTGCTTTTTTTTTTTTTAATGTAAGGCTTTATAGTGAGCAGTTCCTTTACTATCAAATGAATAATTGCTTCTTCCTTCCACATTTTCTCTTCATTCCACAGTGAAATATAAATACTGAGGAAGAAATTGCACAATGGATATAAAAAGGATTCAGCATAAACTAGAACCTGATTTATCATTCCTTCCTGGACTGTTCCTATTAATTTCAATATTCGGTTCAGTTTCAACATTTGCCATCCCCCTAATACCTCACCCTTTGTAGCTCAGTGCACTTAAAAGTGTCAATCCATCTGCTAATATATCTACTGTCAAATCCTGCTTTTAGTCACCAATGGTAATGGAACTTCCAAGAAATAACCACCAATCATCACCATGAAGATGTTTTGAAATATACACTGAAGTAGTACATCTAATTAATTTCTATTTATCCACTCTACTGTGTGTCTGTTTTTCATGTAGAAGTATTCAACTAATGTTATTTATGTTAAATAATAGTGTTTCATCATGAGGTATGTCATATCTGAGGTGTTCCTAAAGTACTAGGAGAAAATATGATATTTGATTAGATATCAGTCTTAAGAGACGACAAGAAAGTTATGTAAAACAAAAAGCAGCTGGCACAGTTCCTGGAGAATGAGAAGAGATAGGAAAACATCAGAAGAGCACATGGTTGTACTGATGAGGAAGTACAAAACTACACATGCATACCTTCATAAAGTAAATCTTTAAAAAGTAAAAAAAAAAGGTGATTACTCAAGAGCCCCCGCGATTACCTAATGAAGCAGTGTTTTTTTATTGAACAATGGGAGTCAAGAGGCATCCTCAAAAGCAGTTTTTATTCTGTGTATTAATAATAAATATAATATTTTGTGTAAGTACAGTTTTAGGAGACATGTTACCAGAACCTCAAAACTTCCATTCTTTGTTCTTGACCTCCTTTAGAATTCTTTGGATAAATTTTCACTTGATCTTTGAAGTCCTAGGGAGACCCAGAACCAAAGGCATACTTCAGATATGACATGACACCCAATATAAGTGTGTAGCAGAAAAACACATGTGGGCATGGTTCCACATTCCTATTGTTGTGTACGTCTTTAGAGATATTACCTTCTTCATAAGAAAACACAATATGATGCTGTGAATGTCGAGTACTGTCACAGAGCCTAACAACTGTTAAGCATTTAATATGTTATCTCTTTTACTATATCTTCTCTTATTATAAAAGCAGTCTAGAAAGACAAAAACAATGGAATGTAATTATAAATGATCAGCATTTCCAGAGTATATAAATTGGTGATTTTCAATGTATTTATTTTTGTGTGTTCATTTTCTCCTCTATCTCTCCGTTTCTCCCCTCTTCCCCCTTTCTCTCTGTGTGTAAACTTATACCACTTGTGTACAGGTGCCTGTGGAGGCCATAGGATGGTATCAGAATTCCTTGGAGCTGGAATTGTAGGCAGCTGTGAGTCACCTAACAGAGATGCAGGTGCTCTTAAGGGTTGAGCCATCTGTCCAGTCCCTAGGGTAATCCTTTAACTTAGTTTTAAAAGGAGAACTCAACATGATCAAAAAGCTTATTGTAAAATGATGACTTTCAGTATATACTTGTCAAGATACACATACTCATATATACACATACATATCACTTTTACATGTGTACAAAGAAATATTTACATTACTCGTTTTAACAGGTGCCAATAAATTGAATAAGAAAATAAGGAATAAATTCTCACCAAGTTTTGCCTCTACTGGATGTGCCTCCCACTGGGAGGCCTTGCCTTCTTGTGGGAGAGAAAGGGGAGGTCGGTTTGGGGGGAAGCCTGGGGGGGCAGGAGGAGAAAAGGGGGGGTCTCTGATTGGTGTGTAAAATGAAACAAAATTTCTTAATTAAAAAATGAAAAAAAATTCTCACCAAGTCTTTATTTCACATTTTTTATAATTTTCTCATGTAAATTAGACTTACATGACCTTTGTATTTACTGTGGCCCAACACATTTTGGTTGACTGACTTGTCTTGTAATTTATTCAGCACACTATGGTTTCAGTGTTTGAGAGATATGCACATTGTTAGATTTGTAGGGTTACTGTAAGATTATATTTCTTTCTTTTAAAATATTTTTAAAGTTTTAACTATGTGTATGGTTTTGTGCCTGTGCAGTTGTATGAGCACATGTACATG
This sequence comes from Peromyscus aztecus, assembly GCA_902168405.1. NCBI lineage: Eukaryota > Metazoa > Chordata > Mammalia > Rodentia > Cricetidae > Peromyscus > Peromyscus aztecus. Next base: position 26,062 of record CABHPQ010175582.1, read on the forward strand.
GATGCACCTAAAAGACAAAAGAGGTGTTAGATCTTCTAGAGTTGGAGTTACAGGCAGTTGTGGGATGCCACATGAGTGCTGGGAACTGAGTCAAGTCTGGTGGAAGAGCAGCAAATGCTGTTGCTGGCTAAGCCATCTCCCCAGCCCTATATTTCAGTTTTAACGTCAATTTCAATAGCCCTTTGGATTACAGAACAAATGCTTTGAATTATTGTTCCACTGAAAAGTGACAGCTATTTTCCCCAGGAAGGTAAAATTCAGAGTATATAAGCAGTCTTTTACTGTGTGAATATTGTTTACTGAAACAAAAAAGAAATAATGTGAAGTAAGCAATCTCTGATGGCGCTTTCTTTATGGCTATTTATATTAACTTGAAGAAATCTTATTGATCTACTTTGAACTTCTCATCCAGAATAAATTTGGTAACTGAGCCCGGTCATTAAAATTGTGTACAATGTTCATTAACCTAATGTAACACCATTCCTTTTAATAAAATACATATTCATGATTTAAAAATAAAAATCTTTGAAACATTTGTTAGCCTTCTTAGGAATTATCATTCTAAAATATATTTTGTAATTAGCAGAATCACCTTCCCAATGTTTGTGAAGCATATTTGGAGTGAGTCTTCCACTTCTGTGAGTCAAATGACACCAGAATTTAAAAAACAAAAAACAAAAAAAAAATGCCAATCTTTTTTACTCTCCATATCAAAATGGAATTTAAAATTTTTTCAGATAATATAGAAGAAGTGCTCTGTAGAAACAAAAATGTTAGAGTATGATTATACATAGATAGAGTATATACTCTCAACAAAGGTCCTACACAAAACAGTGTCATCTTGAATTTCATCAAATTTGAAAAAAGTGAGCATACAGCTTCTTGTCCATTGTGTCCACTGGGGCTCAAGAACCTACATTTGGAGGCCAAGGGCAGATGTTCATTGATTTACAATGAATAATGCATAGAAGGAGCCCTAAGCTTGAATTTCCACACTGAAACCTCCTTCCGGTTGAATAGTATGTGAGCTATAGACTGGCTGCCTGTTGAGACTCTTATTTGTAGACTATCTTCAGATAGACCCTTGACATCAAGAGCAAAGAGTATTTTTGTCCTAGTACTGCAGTACACTCTTTTGGTGTTTGTTTATGCATGGATAACAACTTAGGATTTCCTTTGCAGGCTCAGGGTTTTAGACTGAGGAAATGGTAGAAGCCCCTTTCACGATTTATCTCCTCTGTGTTGACCAGGACACCATTGTAAGTGAAACCACTGGACACCAGACCAATTATCATGAAATATTACATCCTATATCACATTATCTACCTTAGTATGAAAACACATGAGAATAAAGAATTGCTCAGTGTATTTTATGAAATAATAAAAAAAAACATGGTTTCAGGTTTTTTTCAGCATGAAGATGATGCTAATGCTATATATTTACATTAAATCATACTAAAACATCACTCATATTTAATACTTTAATGAAAATAAATTGAAAACATAAAGAGAAACATTAGAATTAGGTGCTTATTCAGTTGTCTCTAACAAATAAAATGCACATTTAGATGAAAACTTGCATAATGCCTTTAAGAAGCTTTTGTTGAAATATATTGAAAGAGAAGATAATCTTTGGCTTTCATTTTGTATATTTTATTATTTTCCAAGTACTAATCTTATGTATGAAGACAAAAACTTTTAAAATAAAAAAGTGCTAATAAAGTAAATGAAAAACATCTTTTTCCAAAGATAAAAGTAGTCAGCCCCTATCTACCATTTGTCCTTTAACCTGAAGCCCATGGAATAAGTACAATTGTTTTCCACTTACAAGTCATGGGATAGAAACAGAGATACATAGAGATGACATGTAGCAGGACCTGAAACTTATGTGGCCTGTTGCTAAAAAGCATTATATAATCACGTGTATTTTTTCTGCTTAATATTGCAGTTCGAATTTTCTCACTCAGCATTTAACAATGATGGGATGCAAACAAAAGACAGAAAAGAGGAAAGTTTTTTATACAGTCAGACTTGAAAGCCACAGGGCAATGGAATTGGGATGCAGAAACAATCCTTGTAGTTATCAGTGCCGACCATTAGTCTACCTTTAAGTCTCCTCAGTTTTTGTATTCCTTGTACATGTGTGTTTCATTTTTTCCTTTTGATATTCTGAGGGGTCTAAATATTAATGATACACAATTAGTATGAAGATAAATTTAGTGAATCTCACAAAATTAAATTCTTAATCATTAAACCATTTCCCTGAGTTATCAATTCATACAATGCATTTGTACCATGCAATGTATTCATAAAAACTGTTGCTCTTTTGTCAGAAAAGCCATATATTGGAAATAATTGAATATTCCAAATACTGGGCATTAATTGAAGAAGTTTGAGAAATTAATCAGAAAATAAGTCTTCATCTCACAGTGAAAACATATTCTGTTTGGGAAAACATGAAATCTTAAAGTAGTTTTAACTTGCTTTTCTCTGATGTCTAAGGATACTGAATATTTTAATAGCGTTTCTCAGCCCATTTGTTTCTGATGTTTTGAGAACTCTCTGTTAGTTCTAAATCACATTTTTATAATCAGGTTATTTGTTTTCTCAATGTTGTCTTTTGAGTTCGTCGTACGTTCTAGATCTAAGCGTCTGTTGGGTAGATAACTGGTAAACTTATTTTCTGTAGGCTGTTTCTTTGTTCAAATGATGGCAGCCTTGGCTGTGAAGAAGTATTTTCACTTCACAAGGTCCAATGTGTTGTCAGTCTCAATGCCAGAGCTATTGGAGTCCTTTTCAAAAAGTTCTTTCCTGTGCCAATGAATTCAAGTCTATTCCTTATTTTCTCTTCTTAAATTCAAGATCTCTTATATTATGTCAATTCTTTTGAAAGATTTCTGGTCTCAAACGTCCTCAAAAAATCCTATTAAAAGGTATTTTTCCCCAAATTGTTACATAAAACCAGCATTAATTTGGAAATGAAACCAAATAAACTCACTACAAAAAAGTAAATCCAAGTTAACATCTTTTGTGATAAGAAACAGTATAATATTTAGACTTTTATGATGCTCATCGATTCAAAATCTTCAGAAAAATTCTTTTGAAAGTATTACATACCATGATGAAACTGTATTTATCATGCTAGTTCAGTCTGGTATAAAGAATCAATCAAAATAATATATTACATTAATAAAACCAAGGTAAAATTTAGGTACTTCTTTAAAGTGGCAGAACAGGAACTTAAAATTTTCTAACACATCTTCATGATAAATACGTCCAAGAATCTTAGGAAAATAAAATCAATATCCAAATATATGAGTGGCACTGAAATAAATAAATACTGTGTGATATACTGTGGTAAAATACTGTGTGAAATAATGTGGTAAATACTGTGAAATAGCTACATTATCATAGACAATGATAAAACTAGAAATCTTTCTTGCAGAATCAGAGACTAGACAGAGAGGCTTACTTTCCCTTCTGATGTTCACTGTTGTCATGGAAATTATTAGCCAGAGCTATTGCACAAGAAAAAGAAATATGGGGAATTCAATTAAGAAAGGGAGATATCAGACCATCTGTATCCACTGATAAGATGATCCTATATCTAATACATTTACCAACACACACAGACACACACACACACACACACACACACACACACACACACACACACACAAACACGAAGCAAATAGAGCTAAGAAAATAAGAAAATCAGCAAAATTATATTAGAAACATTTCTATGTACAATGAAAAAAATCTCAAGTGGGAATTAAGAAGGCAGTTATAACTAACTGGATATGATGACACCCCCCCCCCCCGTAATCTCACACAAGGAGAATTGGAGCAGGAGGATCATGAGCTCCAGGCCATCACATGATACATAGACAGAAACTCTATAAAATTTTCTTTTAACACTAGCTCCTAAAAATTCCTGTTCTTGAAATAAATGGAAGGCAGGTGACAGTGTTAATGGTCAACTTCACGGGATCTAGATTCATCTAGAAGACAAGCTTTCCGGGCATTCCTTTGACAGAGTACTTAGTTTAAGTTAGTCTTTGGGTGATTATCCTGTGAGTGATTATCCTGAATATGTTAACTGGGGAGGATCGACCTCCCCACTCTGAATGATCCCCTGGGCTAGGATCCTGGACTATACAGAAAAGGAGAGCATATGCTTAGCACGAGCATTCATTGTTCTTTTCTTTCTAACTATGGATGGAATACCACTAGCTACTTCAAGTCCTGCTCTTCTGTTCTCCCTTGTCATGACACTGTACTCAAACTGCAAACTAAAATATAGCCCTTGTTCCTGACTTGATTTTTAGGTTATTTTATCGCATGAGTTACAAAAGTAACTGAGACACTGTGTATACTGAAACTTGAACATAAATCATTGCTGAAAAATATGTATGGAAGTTGTATATTAAATTCTATATAATATATGGAAGTTGTCACATGTTTACTTGATATTAATACTTAATGTATTAAGAATTGATACTGTTAGGATGTCAATTAAACCCAAACTCACTATGCATTATATATAATCTCAAAATTTATACATCCTTTATTTTTAAAAATGAGTAAACCAATTTACAAATGTATGTGTAACTGAAAAAGAAATTCATCAAATCCAAATAATTGTGAAAATAAGAAAAAAAACCATTGTAACATGCATCCTTTTTTTTATTTTGAAAATCACCACAAAGGTACTGCTTTTAAAAGCACGATTCTTGCAGAACAATAGACATATAGGCTAATGGAATAGAATAGAGTATAGCACACCCTGAAATAAACCATCACGTAGATTGGTGGTTGGTTTTTTAACAAGAAAGCAAGATTGCTCATTTGTGAAGTGTGGAGTTCTTAGAAACAGTGATGGGAAACTGGAAATGTGTGCTGCAATTTTTCCTATGCCATCTCTGTGTATTAGCACACACAGTGAAAATTCGGACCTAAAAGGAGAAAACTTTCATCATTTTGGTTTTAGAAAGTATTTTATGGTTATGATCTAATAGATACATAAACCAATGAAAGAACAACATGACCTAATGAATGACAATGAATGATGGAAAATAGTTGAAAACATGTGCCCACGAATGTTTTAATATCCATACTCTATAAAGAATCTCTAAGACACAAGAGAGAATCAAACAACTTGTAATAGAATCCTCAAGTTGGACAAATATGGAATCACTCAAGACATAATCTTTGAAGGATTGTCTAGAAAATCTTCAAAGTTTTAAGTGGAAACTACATTAATCTACCAAGAACCATTTTCTTTGCCTGCCTGCCTTGTAGGTGTGACTATGAGTCACTCAAAAATATCTTATGAATGACCATTATTACTTCTAGACTTTCCATCCAAAGAAATGAAAACAGGGACTATATCTATAAACTTGTGTTTACAGGAACACTGTGAATAGTTGTCAAAGGAGGCAATCAATCCAGTATCTATCAACAGATGAGATAATAAACAAAATGAGATATATTTCCACAATGGAGTAGTAGTACTCAAAAGAAAAAGAAATGCAATTTTGATATAGTCTACAAATATAGGAATGAACACTGAAATAATTGTATTTGCTTGAATATGATAGACATAGAAAGAAAAATATTCATAAATTCATATGTATGGGGTACCTAAGGCAAATTTATAGAGATATAAAATATTAGAATTTATTAATAGTTTATGCCTAGTAATTTTTTATTTAATTAATCTAAACTGTTTCAGAAGATGATATAATCATTTGTGTCTAAAACAGAATAATTCACAACATTTCAATGTATTTAATGCCACTCGTGGTTGTTTGAATGAGAATGATTCCCACAGGCTTATATGTTTGCATGCTTAGTCATTAGCTGATAAACTGAGAGAGATTAAGATTGGAGGAGGTATGTTGCTGATGGTGGGGTTTGAGGTTTAAAAAGCCCACGCCAGACCTAGTGTCTCTCTCTGCCTGCTGTCTATAGGATTGGTTGTAAAGCTCTCAGCTACCGCTTCCACACAATGCCTTCCCATCTACCGCCATTCCCATCATGATGATAATGAACTAACTGAAATTATAAGCCAGCCCTGAGTTAATTGATTCCTTTTACTAGAGTTACTTTGGTCATGGTGACTCTTCACTGCCATATAACAGTAACTCAGACACTACCAGACTATACATATATAGAATGATGAGCATAACTCATCATTAACTCATATATAACAGAAAGCAACACATATTTGTTATGGCTCAGTGTCTATGGGTCCAAAACACAGGCTAGACATAAATACTTGGTTTTGCTCCTGAGTGGTGTGTCCTGTACTTTGTTGTCCAGAGATGAAGGTCCTGTGGGGTCTGTTGTGTGTCTGCTGATTTTGTGTATTGTGTGGCTGTTAAGTGGTTCAGATTCTTCAGGGATGTTGGACTGAGAGGTTAGTGTCTTTATTGGTCTATGTCCCACACTCTAAACTGCCACAGGGACTTTCTACAATGCATATAATTCCACTTTCATCATTGACACTAACTTCTTGAAACAGGAAAAAATTTACATTGGTTCATTGGGTGCCATCATTACCAGGGCATCCTCCAACAAGATTGCAACTCTGTGGGTTGGTAAGAGGTGTGGAGGTAAACCACTCGGAGATGATTTCAGGGAACAATGTCTGCTTTATTGCATGTGAACAATTACTTGTATAGTGGAAGCCTATTGACTGCAATTGGTTAGTACCTCACCCTAGATTGGACAGTGAATGCTTAAACCACCAGGGTCTCTTTTCAGAAGAAGCATATAACAGGAGATGTGGAGAGTACAGACTTGTCAGCAGGCCATGCAGTAACTCATGGTACTTCAGAATTCAGTGTTCTGACTTCTGGGAATATCCAGGAACATTGTTTGCCATGCTTCTTGCTTAAAAGTGCAGGGTGCCAAGTAGGTTGACCATCAGGTCATGCCTGAATTTTCTCCTACAGTTCCCCCTTTTATATTGTTTTTCTTTCTTGAGAGCAGAGCTTCCTGGTCAATGAGCAGAATATGCCAATTACAACTATATTATGTAATATATATTTAATAGAATATATCTAATACATGTAAATATATTACAACTAAAGAGATAACATAGGTAAACAGATTATAAGGGTTATGGAAGCAAAGAGGGTATCTGGACATGGAAATTGCATCATTCCAAGTTTTAGAATTTTATCTTATCAGAACCATATCAGGAAATAGTTTGGAGTCATTCACAAACAACTAAGGACAAGGTCCTCTGACCTCCACCCTTAATAACAAAGGAGGGTTAAGTAACAATGCTCAATAATTTTCAGTATTGGCACTACTTACAGTCAGTATAGTAAGCAAACATTTGAGCTGGATAGGTGTGTGCCACAATCTTTTGTGGCTACTCAATTTTATCTGCTTCATACTGGTATCAGCTGACCAGGGTCTAGTAAGCTTCACTAGGATCCAAATAGGCTGTTGTAGGCTGAAGTTTCTGTCTTGCCAGTGACTCCCAAATACATGGCAGCTACTTCCCAACTTACCACACAGAGGCTTATATTAATTATAAATGCTTGGCTGATAGCCCAGGCTTATTATTAACTAGCTCTTACACTTAAGTTAACCACAATTCTTACCTATGTTTAGCCACATGGCTTGGTTCTTTTTTGCCATATGGAATTCTCATCTTGCTTCTTCTGTATCTGGCTGGTACTCCTCCTCTTCCCCTCCTCTTCCAATCATTTTTAGTTTGATTGCCCTTCCTTTACTTCCTACCTGGGTACTGGCCAATCAGCATTTTATTTAACCAATTTGAGTGACAAATCTTTACGGTGTACAAGAGGATTATTCCACAGCATTTCCCCCTTTTTGTCTAATTAAAAAGGATTTAATTAAACATAGTAAGATTACATACAACAAAAACAGTTATCAAGTAAGAATTACAGTTACAATATTTAGTCTATTTGTATTTGACAAAACCAGAGAAAACATTTAATTATCCATTCTGTCTTGGTGTGTCCAAAATTTCTATATCTAATTTACCCTCTATCATAACTGAAGAAAATTAAAACTATTTAGTCTTCAACTCCATCAAAGCACCCAGAAGGGTGAAATGTTACCTAATGACAGGGCCATCAGGCTACCTGGACAGTCACACAAGGTTCCTCTGTAATTTTGGAGCATCTATCTTTGGCCTACAGGCCTATCATGTCTGACAGACTTTCCTGTAAAGTAGGGAATGTTGAAGGACTGTCCTACCTTGTCTTGGCAGTTTGGCAATTGCCTTTTTTATGTCCTGGTGGTACAGTATGGACAGCAACTGTTAAGATAAATAATGGAGTATTTTCTCTGCATTTTTCAAGTGCTAATGGAGTAGACATTGTTATTGTAATTATTCCCTGTATATATTTGTACATAGTTATTATACTTATTGTATCTAGTTTTTCTGTGTTAGTTAAAACCTTTGCTTTTTATTTAGACAAAAAGGGGGAATGTTGTTGATACTTTTGTTTTTTTAAAAAATGAAGCTTACCTTGTGATCAGATTGCAGAACTAGCCACTAGTTAACCATAGAGGTCTGGAGGTCTTTACAGACAGGAGACAGGAAGTAATAAGGTGGGGCAGAGACAGGATCTTGGCCCTTTTGGTCAGAGGATTCAGAAAGGTAAGAAGTGACTGTGGCTGCTCCTTTGCTTCTATGATCTTTCAGTTTTTACTCTGATATCTGACTTCTGGTTTTTATTGATAAGACTAATTAGGTAGCCTGGATGCTTAAGTCTGTTCTTAGAGAGTACGGAGGTATCTCTGATAAGGTACTTTCCTCCGTCTGGGGATGGGCCTGGCCGGATGCTGCCAATGACGATAATTACAGGGAAGCTTGAACTGGGGTTGTGGCTGACCATAGCTGTCAGCGCAGAAGGTTATCTAAATATTCCTAGAAGTGGTTAGGTAAGGGGTTAGAGGTCTATAAAGTTAGTAAAGCTGTAAGTAGGGAGAGTCCTAGCTAAATTGTGTAAAGCTATTACTTAAGATCCACCTGACCTAGGCAGTGTCTCCTTGTGGAATATACCTTAAATCAGGAGACTTGCATGTGGACTGTTATTACTGTTAGTCCTTGAAAGTGGCTAAGGGAGATATCTGATTCCAGGGAAAGCCTTTCCTGAGACTGTTCTCCAAATACCTGGAATGTGTATGTCCAGAGAGTGATCAGTCCACACTGTTAGCCCTTCTTGGGGAAAAATCAATTGGGAAAACTATGAAGGCACACATGATTTTCATAACAGAAGACAGCAGATATATAACAAGCCAAATAACACCAAAAGCTCCTTGCAATTTGGCTTCCTCAGGATGGAATTCCTTGATCCCTTCGGGTAGTGACTTTTGTCATAAGCAGCTGAGTTCTTACGATGTATATTCCTGCGGCCCGAAGCACTTTCTCCATTTGTTTTTGAAATATGTAAGCATTTTGCATGTCAGCCTAGATAAACGACATTTTTTGAATGATGTTCAAACAATCTGGCTTTCTTAGCATCTGATTGCTTTATTATTGAACATCAATACCTTTCTTCCAACAATTTGACATGCCATTAATTGTGACTGTAAATCTGTGGTAGATCCTTGTAGAATTGTAATTGATGCCCAATGGCATCCAGCTACTGCCTAAATTGTTTATCAATAAAATTAATTCTGCTTTTGAAGAATATATCCTAAATCTTGATGTGCATAAATATATTCATAGATAATTTGTGCATATTGAACTCATGTGGAATGATGTTTTAAAGATAAACAATATTATATCCTAAAGCTCTTCATTTTAATAAAATA
>CABHPQ010175583.1:0-25384 GCA_902168405.1 Peromyscus aztecus
GGGTAGATGGCAGCAGGAGGGCTGATTTTGCTCCTTCCTGAAGCAGGGGAGGCTGAGAATGCTGCAGGGGTCAGTAGCTTCCTTCTTCTTTGGCAGGCATCACCTAGAAGAGGAACTGACATCAGCCACTATGCACAGACAGGCTAATGCCAGAAGGGCATTTGGGGAGCTAAGAAGGGCACACCTATCTGGCAGGAAGTGACTGTCTCCAAAGTCTCCAAGGACTGTGGGCAGGCAGTATCCATCTCCTGGGACGTTAGTGGAGATAAGGAGTGAATGTTGAGTCTGTCCTCCAGTTGTAGATAACTGAGCCACCAGGAACAGTCTGCTAAGAGATGCAGGAATCTAAAATAACCCAAACACTAGTACAGGGAATTCTCAATCTGTGCAGTAGTGAGGTTCTGTAGTCGTAGAACACTGACTTGGTGCATGTGGTCATCTCCCTGGAGGGGTTGGGTCTGGAACAATGACCACCTCCCTTTTGCATGTACTCAAATCTGTGAAAGCTCAAGTTCTTTATCTATCTTTAAAATGATAGCGTATTTGCATATAACCCAAGCATATCCTCCTGTGGTCTTAATCTTTAAATCCTGTCCGGATTACTTACAATCACTACTATCATAGTGCCAGGCTACGTACATAGATGTTCTACTATTATTTGGGGAATGAAAGCAGCGGAGGCCCATACCTCCCTGAAGGTGCCCAAGCTCATGTGGGATGAAGAGAGGCTCAGAAGTCAGTGTGTGTCTTGTACAGATCTAAATTTTTATCTTAAAACATTTCCCATCTTCAATTGAATTTGTGGATATAGAACCAAGGGATATGGAAGCTTCCCACACTGTACCATGGCATCTGTGGTTCCCAGGAGCCTCTAGTCACGGTGTGTTTGGTCAGTCATCAATTCATGACCTTGCTTATGTTAATTCATCAATTGCTTATGTTAATTTTGTTAACACTGAACCCATAACCACACTACTCCTCTTACCTGACTAAACCTTATTTAGCACAAATGTTTCCCCTATGGGGCCCATCACAGCCTCTTACACTTAAGATCAGTTGCCAACAGCATTTCAACACTACATTTGGAGCTGTTTTAAAATGCAAAATCACTAATACAAACATCCCTACTGTGAGAGGCGAAGGCCATCATAAGGATACTTTTTTTTTAACCATGTGGAAGCTCACAGGAGACAGCGTTGCCTTGCTTGACCTCAGCTAGGACCCTGTGCATGAGGCAGTTCAGATCTTTGCTACTCTCTGCATCTCCACAAATGACCATCAAAGTGTTGCAAGGATTGATCTGAGGGCTACATAGAAATTTTAGGGAGGCTGCAAATTTACAGCACAAAGAGTTGCTAAGTAATAAAGATGGATTCTATTTTACATTAAGCCAGTTCCAAGAAACAACGAGGTCATAAAATTAAATATTGCAATAAAATTATTCTGCAATAAGGATGACTCTGATTTTGTCATATAATCACAGTCTAGCTGGGGCTAGGTGATGACATTCTATTTGGTGGGTGGGGGAGGCTGGAAAGATGTCTGGCTATAACTTGCTTGCCACAAATTGAGATCCCCAAAACCCAAGTAAAAAGCCAAGTGCAGTGGTGTGCTCTTATAATCCCATCCCTGGGGAGATAGAGATGGCAGAATCCTGAGGCTTGCTGTCCAGCCAGTCTAGCCAAATTCCTTTGCTGCAGGTTCTGTTAGAAACCTTTTCTCAGAAAATAAAGTCATGATCAGCAGAGGGATACACTTGGCATTGACCTCCAGCCTCCAAATTTATGTGCACACAGGCGTACACACACAAACAGATACATACACATACAACAACCACTGTTGGCTAGTTTGTACTTGACACAAACTAGAGTCACCTTGGATGAAGGCCCCTCTATTGAGGAATCACATGTATCAGATTATCCTGTGGACTGTCTATTGGCATTTTCTTCATGAATGATTGATATGGGAAGACCTAGCCATCTGTGGGCTTTGCTAACCCTGGGCAGGTTGTCCTAGGTTGTTCAAGAAAGCAAGCTGAGCAAGCCATGGAAAGTGAGCCTGTAAGCAGCATGCTTTCATGGTCTCTGCTTTAGTTCCTGCTTCTAGATTTCTGCCTTAAGTTTCTGCCGTGGCATCCTTCAGTGATACAGTATGATTGGGATGTGGAAGCCAAATAAACCCTTTCCCAAACTGCATTTGGTCATGGCATTTTATCTCAGCCACCGAGACCCAAACTAAGATATCTACTTACACATGAAATGTATGTTTTTGTTAAAAGTCAAATATCAGTTAGCTTTAATTGTCAACTTGGCTCAGTCCGGAGTCATGTGAGAGGGAAGCCTCTGTTAAGGAGAAATATTGTTGATCACATTGGTCTCTGGGGGTTTATCTTGATTGTTAATTGATGTAGGTGGGTCCAGCAGAGTGGGTGGTTCCATCCCTACCCAAGTAGTCCTGGGCTTTCTATACTTTCCAAGTACAGAAAGCTAGGTAAGCTTGAGCCCGAGGGAAGGAGCCAGCAAGCAGTGTTCCCCAGTGCCTTCTTGAGGGGGATAGTTTTGTCAACTTGACACAAGCTGAAGTCATCTTAGAGGAGGTAACCTCAATTAAGAAAATGCCTCTCTTAAATCAGAGTGTAGATAAATCTACAGGAGATTTTCTCAATTAGATATCAATGGGAGAGGCCCCAGCCCATTGTGGGTGGTGCTATCCCTGGTCTGGTGGTCCTGGGTTCTATAAGAAAGCAGATGGAGCAAACCAGTAAGCAGCACCCCTCCATGGCCTTTGCCTCAGCTCCTGCCTCTGGATTTCTGCCTGGTTTGAGGCCCTGCCTTGGTTTCCCTCAGTGGACTATGATTCAGGATATGTGAGCAGAATAAACCTTTTCCTCCTCAACTTGCTTTTGGTCACGGAGCTTCATCATAGCAATAGTGACCTTAAGACATGTCTGCTTCAAGTTCCTGGCCTGACACAGCCATGGACTGTGACTTGCAAGTATAGCTAAAATAAATCGTTACTCCCCTGAGCTGGTTTTTGTGAGAGTGTTTCATTACAGCAGAAGAATGGAAATAGAAGCCCACAGACAACAGTGTGTAATCCAAAGCCACCTGATACCAGGGATTGCAGTAGGAAATGGGAACTGAGGGTGAGACATTAATGTTTAAGTATTACATTTGCTCAGTAGTTCTTTTTATACAGAGAAAATTTTGACTTGTGCATTGGATTTTGTTTTACTTTGTATAGCGTGGGGGGGGGTCTATAAAATAATTAACGTTTATTGTTTGGTTTTGGCAGGTTGCAATTCCCTGTCTTAAAAGCTTGGTTATGATATTCCAAGCCATGGTGGGCTTTTAAAATAACACCTATGCAATAGAATTGAAAACCAGGGCAGCAGGGGTCCTGCCTGCCATTACTAGAGTGGCAGGCATATTGTATTTAGCTGTGACAAAGTATTGCTTTTGACATGTGCTTTCTTGTTAACCAGAGTAATGATGGTGTGTTGGAAAGCCAAGCAGGGAAAGGCTCTGAAAACAGATAGTAAATATCTCAGGCTTTGCAGCCCAGACGGTCTCTGTGGCAACTAGTCAGCTCTGTGGTTGTTGTCTGGGAACAGCCAAAGCCAAAATGTAAATGCACGAACATGGCTGCAGTCCAATAAAACTTTATTCATGATGTGGAAATTGGAATTTTGTATTGTTTTTCTCCATCACACAAATTCCAGTATCCTTTCCACTTTCCCTCCCACCGTTGAGAGCTCTAAAACTATCTTGAGCTTGATAACAAAGTAGAAACAGGTGGGAGGGCAGATTTGGCCCCTGGCAGTTGTTTGCCAATTCTTGTTTAAAATTTTATGTTGTTACAATTATTTCTTATGTCAGGTGTGGTGGAGCATGACTCTAAACCCAGCACTATGGAAGTAGTCCCTGGAAACCACAGGATGTAAATGGATTCACCCTGCCCAGCAGGTCTTAAGGAACACCAGGCTCACTTCCTCTTTCCACCTCCCACACATCCACTGGAACAGAGGCTGGACAGAACCATAGGTCTAGTTGGGTCTACCTTCCTGGTTTCCTGGGCTAGCTCCTAATTGGGCTTTACCTCTCGGGTAATTTGCACACAAACAAATTAATCAGAGCCCAAGAACATCCTCTTTGTCAGCAGCCCCTGTCATGTCTCCACGTGTCAACCAAAATCTTCATCTATGGGTTAAACCCCCTCTCACATAGCGCATGTCACTGTCCACCCACCCCATCCCTCATAGTCAAGAGCACTACAGTAAAGAAAGCCTGTAATACTTGTGTTTCTTGTACTATATGTACATGTGTATACATGGGCGATACATGTTACAGATCTGTTTATATCTGATATTTTGGTAACATGATACAAATCCAGACTTGGAGGGGAAATAGGCTTCAGATTGCTATTCTAGTCCTGCTATCTTGTGTGACTTTAGAAAAATTATTCAACCTTTCTGAGTCAGGGTACTGGTCTTCAAGTGGTAGAACAGTTGGTACTCATCATGGTTGACTTTGGAAAACTAGATGGTAAAGATCTGTAGATGAAATCCTCACACTGGTCCATTTTGTTTTTCCAGAGGTATAGCTGGTGTCTCCATGGTATTGTTTTCTCTGATGGCGAAATTTTCTGGGCCTGGGCACTGGGGTTTGCAGGCATTCCTGTGGCTGCCTCTGTGTTCTGCATACATCTGCAGAGCTTCGCCAAAGCAATCCTTGCCCTTTAACAAAAAGGGTGCCTTATTTGATTTAAAAAAAAAAAAGGCAGAGAAACAAAAATACCACTTTAGATCTTGAATCTTCCTTAGTAAGACTCTGACTAGAAAGAGTACAAACTGGAAAGTTGGCCAGGATGGCAGTAATTGATGACAGTGAACCTTTTTATGGGATTCTAAAATGCGTGTCCAAAAAGCCCATTGAAGGTGGGCCTCTCGACATGTTTTAACCCTTTTGTTTTTTAGAAACTTCATAGTGGAGCTCTTCGCAGTCAAGGTGTCTTCCTTAACATCCTGCTGCTTGCTAGGATAAACCCGAGCTCCTTAGTAGCTGTGGTTTGTACTGAAACCATTGTGCTGGATGTAAGCTTGACGGATGAAGGTCAAACCTTCAAAGCCCTTAACCGGGTACTAAGAGAGAGCTAGAAAACACCTCTTTAAACAATATGCTTCACAGGCTGAAAAAAAAACGGCTCAGCAGTTGAGCGTGCACCCTAGTGTTCTTGCAGAGACATGAGCTTGGTTCCCAGCACCCATGTAACAGCTCACAACTGCCTGTGACTCCAGTGCTAGCTCTCTTCTGGCTTTTGTGAGCACTGTGCTCACGTACACATATGCACAGGCGTGTGCATACACACGAGCACACACAAGTTCGTAATTAAAAATACCAATGTAAAACAGCTTTTAAAAAGTGTGTCTCGGTTGTTGAAGAAACATGGAGCATATTGCTTTAAATTTGTATCAGGTAACCTCCTTCCTGTCTAAACACATAATGTGTGTACTTAGGAAATTCTGTGCAGATAATGAATATAAATTGTATATGTTTACCTATGTAAACGCGTCTACATATGTAAACACACATTGCATATGTGAACATACACATACAAATATTGCTAAAGATCATTTCTTCTCATTTCTCATGGTTATCTCAAGCACCTCATTGCTAAGTCTCCGCCTTTGGTAAGCCTATTCTGAAAGTCTGTAGTTGACAGCAGAGGCAGCCCGCTGGAGAGAGCTGGCCTTATTTTAACCTTTCAGAATCCATTTTGTGATTGTTTTGAGGGCAGGTCTTGCTATGCTAGAGTCCAGACTGAACTTACACTCCTGGGATAAAGTGATTTTCCTGCCTCAACTTCACAAATAACTTGGACTCCAGGTGTTTGGTAGTAGACTCTGCTCAAAATCTTTTATGATCCGAGTGGTAATGCTCCTAAGTGCCTCGTGGTAATGGTTGTCAGTAGCCAGCACCTTTGGCTGTTACCACTTTTATTTATTTATTTATTTATTTGTTTGTTTGTTTGTTTGTTCGTTCATTTATTATTTAAAGAAAATATAATATAAATGATAAAACAAAAATGAACATGTTGGAATTGGACAAAACAAACAGAAGGAAAAGAACCCAAGAGAAGGCATAAGAATCAGAGACCCACTTGTTTGTACACTCAGGAAGCCTATAAAACCACCAAACGGAAAGCCTTAAGATGTACATAAAAGGCCTTGTGTAGACATGCGCATGCCCTGTGCATGCTTCCTCAGTCTCTGAGTTCATAGGAGTTGTGGTCATGTGGATCTAGAGGGCCTTGTATTCTTGGTGTCCTCCAACTCCTCTGACTCATACACTCTTTCTGCCCCCTCTTCCTCAGGGTTCCTCGAGCCCTAAGGGATGGATTTAATAGACACATCCCTTTTAGGGCTGAGTATTCCAAGGTCTCTCACTGTCTGGCTAATGTCTGTCTGTGGGTCTCTGTATTTCTTCCCATCTGCTGCAGGAAGAGGTTTCTCTGGTGGTGGCTGAGCAAGACACAAATCTATGAGTATGCAGAATGTCATTAGGAGTCATTTTATTACTACTTAAAAGTATTTTTAGAACAGTAGTATTTGGTTTTGTCCTAGGTGCCTGGGCTGTCTAATCTCAGGTTCATGGTTACCCAAGCAATGTCAGATACAGGTTCCATCCCTGGAGTGGGCCTTAAGTCAAATTAGACACTGGTTGCTTACTCCCACAAGCTGTGTGCCACCACTGCACTAGCATATCTTGCAGGCAGGACAGCACTGTAGATCCAAGGGTTTGTGGCTGGGTAGTTCTTCACATTTCCCTTTTGGTAGTCTACAGAGAACTTTCCTGTACCAAAGATACTAGCATGTGGGGGTGAAGGTTCCATGTAGTCACCAAATCAACTTTTCTGTGTCCAATGTATGGGTGTTGCCATCAGCAGTGGGGCCTTGTTGTCAGTTTGTGGAAAGCAACTTGCAGTCTTGGCAACAGCCTGGGTTGTTTGGGGATTTCGTGGGACCCCTTTGGCCAACAACTCAATTAGGTGTAACCCATTCCTAATACTGGAAGCTCCATTTGGTAGCAAGAGATGTCCAGTTGGGTGCTGTCTCCCCATTATTTGACAACTTCGTTTAGATTGCCTTCATATATGTATGTATTTTAGGAAGCTTCTACTGTATCAAGTTTTCATACTACTGCTCAAATGGCCCTTCATTTTGCTGTTTCTCCCCATATTCCCTCTCCCATGCCTATCTCTGCCCCCTCCTCCTCACTTGGCCCTCCTGTTCCGGTACCCTCCCATACATCCCTAACTATCTATTCTATTTCCCTTTCCCAGGGAGGTCTATCCATTCCTTTCTCTATATGTATACTCTATGGTTCTATGTATTAATAGTTGGTTATCATTGTCTTAACAGCTAATATCCTCATATAAGCAAATATTTCTCTTTCTGGGTCTCTGTTATCTCACTCAGGATGATTTTTTTCTACTTCTATCCATTTACCTGCAAATTTCACATTTTCATTTTTTTACAGCTGAGTACTACTCTATTGTGTAAATGTACCACATTTTTTTAATCCAGTTTTCTGTTGAGGGGCAGCTAGGGAGTTTTCAACTTCTGGCTATTATGAATAGAGCAGCAAAGAACATAGTAGAGCAAGTGTCTCTGTGGTAGGATGAAGTGTCCTTTGGGTATATGCCCAAGTGTGGTGTATAGCTGAATGTTAAGGTAGATCAATTCCTGTCTTCCTGAAAATCTGCCACACTGATTTCTATAGTGGCTGTACAAGTTTGCACTCCCACCAGCAATACAGGAGTGTTCTTCTTACTCCACATCCTAGCCAGCATGAGCTGTGACTTGTTTTATTAATTTTAGCCATTCTGACAGACACAAAATGCAATCTCAAAGTAGTTTTGATTTGCATTTCCCTCATAGCTAAGGATGTTGACCATTTAAGTGTTTCTTAGCCATTTGAGTTCCTTGTTTTGAGAATTCTCTGTTTAGATCTGCACCTCATTTATAATTGGGCTATTTGTTTTCATGATATCTAGTTTTTTTGAGTTCTTATATTAGCCCTCTGTTGCATGTGTAGTTAGTATAAAATCTTTTCCCATTCTGTAGGCTGCTGCTTTGTCCAAAGGGTGGTGTCCTTTGCTGTGCAGAAGCTTCTCAGTTTCATAACTCATTAATTAATTGTTGATCTTTCTGCCTGTGCTAATGGTGTTCTGTTCAGAAAGTCTTTTTCTGTGCCAATGAGTTCAAGGTTATTGCCTGCTTTCTTGTCTATCAGGTTCAGTGTATTTAGTTTTATGTAGAGATCTCTGGCCCATTGGAGTTGAGTTTTGTGCAGAGTGTTAAGTGTGGGTCTATATGAATTCTTCTATATGCAGACATCCAGTTTGCGCAGCATCATTTGTTAAAGATGCCATCTTTTTTTCCATTGTTAATCTCTGGCTTCATTATTTAAAAAAAAAATCAGGTTCCAGAGGTGTGTGGGTTTATGCCTAGCTCTTCATTTTGAGTCCTTTGATCAATGTGTCTATTTTAGTGTCAATACCATACTGTTTTTATTATTGTAGCTCTGTAGTACAAATTGAAGCCAGAGATAGTGAATCCTCCAGCAGCTCTTTTATGGTATAGGAATGTTTTAGCTATCCTGGATTTTTTGTGCTTCCATATGAAGCTGAAAATTGTCTTTTCAAGGTCTGTGAAGAATTGTGTTGGAATTTTGGTTCTTTGCAGAGATTGCATTGATTCTGTAGATTGCTTTTGATAGGATAGCTGGTTTTACTATATTTAATCCTACCAACCCATGAACATGGAAGATCTTTCCATACTAGCCCTTCCTCATTTCCTTTAATGTCTTAAAGTTGATATCATACAAGTCTTTCACGTGGTTGCAGTTATCCCAAGATATTTTATATTGTTTGAGGCTGTTGTGAAAAGTGTTGTTTCTCTATTGTCCTTCTCATTCCGTTTGTCATTTATATATGGAGGGCTACAGATTTTTGTGAGTTAATTTTGTATCCAGCTACTTCACTGTAAATGTTTATCTGTATGTCGAGTGTTTTGATTATTATGTGCCAAGAGGACTTCCTTTTCTGGTCTAATCTATTTGGTGTTCTGTATGCTTCTTATGCCTTGATAAGCATTTCCTTCAGGTTAGAGATATTTTCTTCTATGATTTTGTTGATAATATTTTTGTGCCTTTTTCGTGTGTTTCTTTTCCTTCCTCTACAGTGTGTAAATATGCTCAGGTAATAACACGATATTAAAATTAAAACATTATGTGTGATGGATGAATGAGATATTCTCTCATATATTCCTGGTGATCATGTAAACAAATATAGTCTTTACAAGTAGCAACCTGGGATTGTATATCAAGAATCTTTAAAACATCCATAATATTTAACTATGAACTCTATGATGTAGGTCAGGGTTTTGGTAGGGTTCTGGGCTCTAGTGGAGACATACTGTCCTGGCTGTTACTGTGCTTTTACACTGGTGTCTACACACCTGGGCTTGGGAAGATTATAATTCTAGGTGCTGGTATCTGGTCTTGTCTTGTTGGGTGGGTGTTTTGTTCCTTGGTGTCTGTTGCCCTCTCTGGTTCTTAAGAAAGTGTGGTGGTTGTGTGTTTCTGGGTAGGAAATTCTTCTGGGATCCTTCTAGCTGCGACCACTGGGGGTTCAGATAGAAATGTATTTCTAGGTATTGGGAACTGACACTTAGAAATGAGGGTGGGCTAGGTAGGGGGACTGAGGGAGGTGGTCACAAGACAGAGGAAAGCCAAGTGTTCCACCAGGATCTGTTCAGTCTGCTGGGAATGGGGACAGAGAGTTAGGAGAGAGCTCAACATGTGGTCTGCTACAAAGCAGGGAATGAGACTGGGGGATTGCTTTTGGAGGAGCTGAGGGAGAGGTGAAGATGTGCCCTTAGCCTCCCTGCTTCCCTGGCTGGAGTGCACAGTGGGCACTTCACTGAGCTACCTGGCAGGTCTTTGCAGAGCCTGCTGCCACCTCTGGAGCTGCAGCTGGTGACTCTGAGGCAGACCTGCTTTTAGGGCCTCAAAAATGATTTTCTTACGCCTGTTTTTGACATTCATCTTTTTGCCCCTCATTCATCCTCTTGCAGAACTTAGATGTAAAGAAATAAATTACCCTGGTCCCACACAGCAGCATCCAGGCAGTTTTTCCTTTCTGTTGGATCACCAGTGGAAAACAACATATTAAACTTATGAACAGGACAGAGTTTTATTTCATCTCTGCTCTTCTGTGCGGCCCCTCTCTCCCACACGTGTGCTGTTTTATTATCAGGGCTTTCTGGTGCAGAGCTGTGAGTCTAGGTTTCTGGGTTTTTGTGCTTGCAGGGTGGACCCCTGCTTTCAACATTTCCATCTGGGGTTCGGTGGGTTGCTCTCTCTGTTTTTGCATAAACACAAACAAAGCACTCTTAGGAGCCAAGGTTTTGCTCAGTGTGCAAGAACAAGAGCGTGAACATTTGGAAACAGATGGAGATTAAGATTACTGCAACTCACTGCATGCTTCAGACAAATACGTTATATCCAGACTACTCATTCTGTTGAAATATAAAATTCTTGAAAAAAATTTCCCCTTTTATTATTTTTTTAATTTAAAAATTCATGTAATATATTTGGATTTTGCTTTCTATAAACTGATATGTTTGTGCTTTATATAAACTGATATGTTTGTGAAGTGGTACCTGCATCGTGCACATAATGTGTTCTTAGTAAATAGTCACATAATTACTTTTTAAACTAAACTGCTTTATGATCAGTGTGGCACACAACAGTAAAAGCTAATGAAGATTGACATGGCACCCGGTTTCCCCAAGTGGGACTAATTTGCCAGTTCCGGTATGACATCACAGCTAGGTATTAGCATGATGGAATGTTCAGTGCTTATTATGACTTCCACGTGTTTTCTAATACTTGCATATCACTGCATGTATGCACATATCCATGCATATTCTCTCTCTCTCTGTCTCTCTCTGTCTCTCTCTGTCTCTCTCTGTCTCTCTCTCTCTTTCTCTCTCTTTCTCTCTCAATTCTTTATGATTCAGTTAATGACGAAGATGCTGAGAGTAGGAACTGACAGAGATGGCTTAAGTTGCCCTTTTCAAAGACCATCCACCTCCCTCTTGCCACTTCTTCCCCTGTTCCTTACTCCTGGCAACCATTAGTCTGGCTTCTAGTCCTAAAGTTTGACAATGCAGAATATTTCATTCATGGAATCAGGTGGGGTGTAATCTTTTAGAATTGTCTTTTTTTTTAATCCACCACAATTCCCTGAAGATTCATTCATGCTATTGATCATGACAGTATTTAGTTCTTTTTCATTGCAGAGTAGCAGTCTGTGGTATGCTGGGCCAGTCTGTGCAACCATTCATTAACTAAAGGACTTCTCAGGTGTCTGTATTCTTTGGTTTTTATGAATAGAGCTTTGGTAACTGTGTGCAGGCTTTTTATATGAATGAAAGTTTTCATTTCTCTAGAATGAAAAGAGAACAATTACTGGGTTGTGTGTTGATACTTTCAGTTAACTCCTTAGGATAAGCAAACTGGTAGCCTTGTACCGCTCCCATCCCTTTCAGTCTTGTTTTCTCTAAGAATGAACCATTTTCAAATGTGCCCTTCACTCCCAGAGGTTCATATCACCAGTTCCTTCATTCTCTATTTCTTGCGGGACCCGGCAGTGACTTAAAACTTTTTTTTTAAACACTGCGGAAGTCACTTCTATCATTCTCCTTTGAATTCCCACATCTTCATCTAAAGTTCAGTTGATCCCATCTCCATGTGGATGGGAAGTGGTTTTCCTGTCCTCCAAGCTATCTTCTATAACTCGGCCATGACTGACCTTTGTTCCTGTAGGACCCGGTCATGATCACGCCTACCACTGCACGTGACTGACCTTTGTGCCCATAGGACCCGGTCATGATGATGCCTACCTGTGCATGTATATTACCCTCTTTACAGTGTCAGCTCACTTTCCTCTTTCAGCCTCTTAACACTGACTCCTCATGGGCTGCAGCCCTGGCACATGCCCATCTAGCAGTGCTGGGTACAGTTACCTACACGGTAAACAATGATGAACACACACAGCACAGACCTAGAAGAAAGGTGAGCGTGGTCAGCCCACTGCGGTGAAGATAAGTAGAACAAAGCAGCTGCCACTGTGGTGGCCCAGAAGCCGAGAAGGGGTACCCGCCTTTCAGGCTTCCTGCTTCCCCCCTTCTCCATCTGGACCCCAGGCTGTGAGATTGTGCTACCACATTTAGCATCAATGTCCCCATTACTTATCCCTCTCAAGAAACACCCTCACAAACCCTCACAAGTGTAAAGGTATGCTCGAGTCATCGGTCCAGTCAGATTGCCATCACAATTAACCATCATAAGCACCCTGCACTTTCCCTAAGTGTAACTAATGGCCTTGCTTTTTCCCTTCCCTCCTCTCTCCCTCCCCTCTTTCCTCCTTTCTCTTTTTTTCCTTCCTTTTCTCCTCCTCCCCTGTTCTTGTACTTCAAGTTTTTTTTTTTTTTTGGCCATGGTTCCCTAGATTTGTCATAGATTCTCAAATAGTACAGCTTCTCCAGCAGCAAGCTCTTCCCCTTCATCTCTCCTCTCACTTCCTCCCTCATCCCACCTCTTCCTGAGTCCTCCCCCTCATCCCTCCCTCCCTCCTCTTACATGTAAAAACCTAGGATCCCAAATGTCTCATTCTAGGCAGAGGCCTTCAGAAATGTTTCCTAAAGAAGCTTAAACCTTAACCCTGCCCCTCGATCAAGAGATCACAATATGTGGGGGAATGAGTATCACAGATAGGAGAATTTTGTTATTTGGGGTGATGGTTTACTCGGCATCATTTCAGTTTTCCAATTTTTTTTAAGGCCTTGGTACTTTATTCCACCCTTTGAAATGACTTCATGACCCTTTCTTCCCTGTATCTGTCCTCAGCCATGGTTTCGCATCACTGCACAGATGACTCCTCAGGCAGGTGCTATATGGCCCTGCCTCTGCCCTTCAGACTCCTTGGACTAGACCGGGTTCAGTCTTACTCATACTTGGGGTTGAGAGCCTGGAACAATGGTGGACCAGTGTTAGCCATGAACTGCTTTACAGTTGCTGGGAAAAATAAATGGAGAATGAGTGAACCTTTATTCCTCACAGGAGACACTTGCTAAAAGTCTCATAAAAATGAGTGAATGACATTCATCTCTCCTCATTTTCCAGGTGATTTTTGAAGTGGTAACCTCTGGACACCACGGCTACCTTGCTATTGATGAAGTTAAGGTCTTAGGACACCCATGCAGTAAGTACACTTTCCTTTTGAATGCGGGGGTTCATCACTGGGCCACATTTACGCCACAGACTGAAAGATGGGGGGAAACCCGGAGAGAAGGTGTCCTGCCAACAGTTTCCTGATGGGCTCTAGATGTGGGTTCCAGATCTAGCCGCCCCACAGCACACAGCCTGTGTGCAAACGTAGATCCTTTGATATCTTTGCAAATGCAGAGCAGGTGTGAGGGACATTTGGATTTCTATTTTCAGTATTAGCACAGGATTAAATGCGGCAGGTTGGCACATTCCATTCCCAAATTGAGTATGTTTCTATGCCTTTCCCCAAGTTTTTGTCACACAGTTCCAAACAGTGTGGACCCAATAGACGTAGGACCTACCCAATATAAAATACCTTCCTTAGCCATCTGTCGGCACCGGGTTTGCCTGTCCCTTCTCTGTATAAATTAGTACTTTAAGAATGCACAGGAGGGAAGCAAAGGCCTTTATAGAAAGCTAATATGAGGCTGGGGAGGTGGCTTAGAGGGTAAACTGAGACCAAGGAGGCAGACCACAGGTACCACCCTGGCAGAGAAGCTGGTTATGTATCTGCCTACCTTCCCTTGGGAGGTGCCTACTTATCCAATGCTCCTGAACCTTTGTGTCCTTGGCCTTCGGTAAAACCTGGACTGAATCATCAGGATGGGTCAAATGCCCACTCCCTTCAATCATTTGATGCAGTTTGGGAAAGTAGGGGTAGCATTCCCACGGTCATAAGATCCAGGCCTGGATTTTTTTTTTAAACTAAGAAATCTACTATGCTGGGCAGTGAAACACAACAAATAACCTGTGTGTGTGTGTGTGTGTATGTATGCATGTGGGTATGTGTATATGTGTGTGGGTATGTGTATATGCATGTCTCTGTGTGTGTATATATGTGTGTATATATATGTGTGAATGCATAAGTATATGTGTGTATGCATATATGTGTGTGTGTGTGTGTACATACATGTGTGAACTATGTTTCTCATAAGCGGTGTGTATTCATAATATTAGTTTTAGTGACACTGTTAGCTTTGCCTTCCATATATTCTAATAAATGGTATTCATCTGTGTCTATTTTTCCTTTGTTTCTGTCCCATGATATCCATTGCAGTTCGTCCACAGAATCGAGTCCATGGATGCCCTAAAAGGAGGGAGTCAGCTCTTGACTACTTACAATAATGAGTACAGTTTAAAGACTTTGTAATAGTAAATGGGGGCAGGGGAGGGCAATGGTAGATACTCAATAAAGACTAGTTTGCTCCTGATTGATTCTGTCCATAGTTGGCTGCATCTGCATATGTAGAGTTTGTGAATTTGGAGCTCTGGTTGTTGTCTTGTTTGGGTCCCCCCCCCCATTTCTACTTACATTTTTAAGATCAACCCGTGGTGTTCAGTCATAGGAATATATCACAGCCGGTACTTATTTTTGAACATTTGGTGCCTCCTCCTCTGTTTTTGTCTATTAAAATTATTGTTGTGGTACAGCATGTGTGTCTCTCCATGAGAAAAATATATGTATGTATCTAAGAAGCCAAGTTGCTGGAATGTGGGGAGACACAGTGTTAGATTTATCATCTGCTTCCAAATTGCTGTGAGAAGTATCTGAACCAATTTGCTTCCCACCAATGGTGCGTGGACATTTTATTTCCCCTGTATCCTTTCCCAAGACTGATACTTTCGGAGTTTACATTTTTGGCCATCTGAGCATTGGCAGCCTGCTTTATTTTTAGAATGCCTGGCATGCAAAGAAATTGGCAAGTAGCTCCATTTCCTGGGTCTCTGCTGATGGCCCCTGTCCAAACCATGAAAGAATGGTTAGATCCACAGTATTAAAATGCACACACTTGCAGGGAGAGCATTTCTTCAGTGGCCTGAATTAGAATAGATCATTAGACAGTCCACTGTAGCTCTAGAGGGTACCTGTGCAGTCATTATCCCACAAAGGCATCATGACACAGTTGCCTTATTTCATCCCCAGGGCCTTTACTCTCTCTGATGTCTTTCTCTGGTCCTCTGAAGCCGGCCCCGTGTGCAGGTTCACACACACCCATCATCTTGTTCATGACCAAAGCTGCCATTACTCTGGTCACATGTCACATTTGCCTTCTCTTCTGTATCAGCAAGATAGGGGAAGGGGGAGTTCACAGAGATTCTTCCCACATTTTTTTCCCCTGGAAAGGTTAAAAAAAAAATTAAAATGAACAAGGCTATCACTAGTTGAAACAACTGGGCAAATTCAGGAAACAGAATATAATTATCTGAACTGGAACTTGGTCAAATCCTTGCACCATGGCCGCCAGCTTTGAAAAGTGCCCCAGGATCCGCTAATGTGCGTGTTCATGGCTTCTGAGTCACTATGGAAAGGAGGACAGAAAATAACCCGAAAGTTCTGCACACATACTCAGTGCTGAGCACTTTTATGTGTCCTGCCTTCCTCCATCTTAGAACTAGCTGCCTGTGGACAGATGTTGGGCTTCAGTGGGTCCAGGTGAGATGACCTAAGGCCAAGGTTGCCCAGAGCATCCTAAGCCTGCATCCTGGGTTTTCCCTTCCTACAT
Organism: Peromyscus aztecus; assembly: GCA_902168405.1. Classification (NCBI taxonomy): domain Eukaryota; kingdom Metazoa; phylum Chordata; class Mammalia; order Rodentia; family Cricetidae; genus Peromyscus; species Peromyscus aztecus. The sequence goes on from CABHPQ010175583.1 coordinate 15,902, forward strand.
AGGGCCTCTGGCTGACATAGGAGCTCCTTGAATGAAGGCTCTGTGCTTCCCACTGGGTTCCAGGCTATGTGTTTATCACAGACATAAAGATCCAATACTGAACCTTCTGTGACTGTGTTTGTGCATATATGTGTGGCAGCGTTGTGGTAGTGTGCGTTGCTGTGGAGTCAGCTTCCCATGCCACTAGGGATGCATTCCGGATTCCTCCTCCGAAGGTATGCACTCTCATTCTTAATTGGCTTTGCCAGTTGCCTTATGAGACACAGAATGGAGCAGCAGGCTGGTGGCTGAGGGTTAGCAGGTGATGTATGTTGCAGTGGCCCTGTGAACGGAAAGCTGTAAGTGGGTTTGATTATAGCTCTTTGGTAGTTATTTCTTCACGTCATCTGTGAGTTTATGGGGGAAATGTACAAATAAAAATCGTAAGGATGAAGACATTTGGCTTGATCTTAAAATAGAAAGCTTTACAGGTAATATTTTGTGAGATTTCTTACCAAGATTGCTAAACAATAATCAATTGTTTTGAAATTTCGATGCTCATTAAACTTAGATTCTCAAAGGAGCATGAATATTTCACATTGAAGGATGTTTTCTGCGGGGAGGCAGAGTTGCTGAGTCTCACTGACTTCACTGTAAAGGCTCATGTTTGGACTCACATGGGTTTATGAGCCGGCATGACAGCAGTTTCTCAACAGTAGTTGTTCTCATAGAAGGATGCCGTTGCTCGTAAAATTGATATTAATGTAGTGACAGCAGATGCGTGATCAGCCTGAAATGTGGAGATGCTTGTGCGGAATCAGCAGCTGTCTGCTTAAGACCCCTTCTCACAAACACAGATAATTCTTGAATTTGGTGTGCACACTAAAAACTTATCTTGAATTCGGTTCAGTAACCCCAGTAGGGAAAACTGAGAAGGATGTTGTCAATAAATGTTTCATAAATGTCTCTTTGGTTTAAACACATTATGAGTGTGCATCTGCAACTGTTGTGTGGTACCTCACTTTTTTGTGTGTGACAAGTTCTCACAATGTAGATCAGGCTGTCCCTGAACTCATGATCCTCGGACCTCAACATTCCCAGTGCTGATTTCATGGGCATATGCTACCAATTAAAACTCTTGGGTATTGCTATAATCACCTTGCCGTGTTAATGTATATTTTATATGTCATAAACCACAGATACCTTAACAGACTTATTGACATGTAATTTGCATGCCCTACAAATGCCTCATTTAAAGTGTATGCTTGAGTTGTTGGTTGTATTTGCATCTCGCTGCACCTGAATTCATGCAGTGGGTTATAGTCGCAACACAGGGACATGGAAAGCATTGCATTGCACAAATCTACCTTAGGTCTGTGCCTATAAGATGTGTACGAAACATGAAGGAATTTCATGTTTACACTTTACTCTCACATCCAAGGCGCACCCCATGATAAATAGACGAATACTATAAAATCTGACAATATTTGCAATTTGAAAACACTTTGGTCTCAGTATTTCAGAGAAGAGATAGTGAACTTACATTATTATGATTAATTATCCATTTCTCTCACTATCCTTGAATTATTTACTAGGGAATAATAAATTCAAATAACTAAATCAATGGATTTTTTAGATTTAGGGGGTTCATTTGTGTCCCTTTTGAAGTTCAGAGCCTGCTTGCCAAGTGTGGTGTTTGCCACCGTTGCCTGGGTAGTTCTGGGAGCTTCTGTTTATCAGTACATCCTTGCTTGTGACGACAGTATGGGAGAGTCCAGTGCTCTGGTTATTCTGGCTGTCGGGCACACTTCCAGTTCATTTCAACCTTTGCTATCACATTGAGATGGAAATGGAAATAAGAGGACCAGGGCCTACTCCTCACTGCCCCTCTTCAGTTTGCTCTTTGATCTTGCCAATTACTCTTCTCTGATTTTGTTGCTGGGATTTTGATGCAGGCTTTGAAGAATCAATAAGAGTGAAGCATCTACGAGGAGATCTGTGTCTTGGTCAATGATAACTCATGCCTTTGGGATCAAAGGCTGATTGGGGATCAATTAATATTTGAGAACTTCACTCTTTGTGCAAAGCCATGGCGTGCAGCAAGCAGGAGGGAAAGGCAGAGCTGAACCAATCCTGTTTGTTATTCATGGAAGACAGTTTGTAGAGCTCCCGCAGACTTCACAAGGAACCAGTGGAGCATTTTGAAAGGGTACCCAGGAAATAAATGGGCCTATAAATTTAGAGAGAGAGGGAATGTTTCTTTTTGAATATGAGATGGGTTGGAATTTCCATTCTGAAGGAGCTATACCTGGAATTCCAATCACAGTAGTTGGCAAAGTTGGTATTCCAGCTCAGCATGGCTTCTAAACTTAGCTGGACAGAGAACATTTTTTTCTTAGGCTCTTTTCCACCTTGCAAGGATATCAGGTATTTTAAATAGAATTTTTTTGAGAGCTAAATGCACAGAATACCTTGCCCGAATCATCTTTTTAAATTCTTTGTCCCGCTCCTTTAAATGAGTATTTAAAAAAGAAAAGATCTCTCTGGGCAGTGGTGGATCTCACCTTTAATCCCAGCACTCAGGAGGCAGAGGCAGCTGGATCTCCATGAGTCTGAGGCCAGCCTTATCTACAGGACAGCCAGGGCTACACAGAGAAACTCTGTCTCAAAAAACAAAAATGAAACAAACAAAAAGAATAGAAAAGATTGTAACATGATTTATTAATATAATAATTAATATAAGACCATTTAAGATTTGTGCTACAAAAGATGTCTATTTTACAGATAAAAAGTTCCACAAAGGCTTGTGTGTAAGGACTTTCCCCGATATTTAGAGACAGTAAAGGTTGAGGTGTTGATGCTTGAACACAATGTGCTGAAATCAGAATCATAGTGTGGGATCCACCTTAAACCACTTGCCGGCTGATGATTGTTCTAGGACCTCCAGTTCAGGACCTGGAGAGTCAGGGATCTCCTGAAACTCTGAAACATGTTGCTGCCTTCATGTTTATTGAAAACTATTCTTACAACACCAGCAGAAACTTCCTGGAGGAAGCTGTCCTTGGAAATAGAATGTCAACTTCTTTTGTCCTCATCATCCTGGTGGATGAGTTTCCATCCTGAATCCAGGACATTATCTTTCCTTTGAAGGATGTCTTTACCTGGCTCCCACTTGAGGTATAGCTTCAATGAACTACCCAGATGCCACCTCATCCTCTCTGGCCATCTGTGTTTCAACCATGCCTTACTATTTCCTAGGTTAAAGGCAGTTGGTTATTCCAGGAGAAGACACTCTGATCCAGTCTGGACCAACATGTATCCTCTGGATCAACATCTTTCTATACAAACAGTAGTACACACAGATAGTCTCTAAGAAGCCACATTAGAGTCAAGACAACTCTAAATAGGAAGAGGTAGCTTTCTGTCTTAGTTAGGCTTTCATTTGCTGTGAAGAGACACCATGACCACAGTAACTCTTAGAAAGAAAAACATATATTTGGGCTGCTTACATTTTCAGAAGTTTAGTCCATAATCATGGTGGGAAGCATGGTGCTGGAGAAATAGCCAAGTTCCTACATTTTGGCTTACAGGCAACAGGAAGTGGTCTGTCTCACTGGGTGTGGCTTGAGCATATATGAGACCTCAAAGCCTGCCTCCACAGTGACACACTTCCTTCAAAAAGACTACACCTACTTCAAAAAGGCCACACCTCCTAATAGTGCTACTCTCTTTGGGCGCCATTTTCTTTCAAACCACCACGCTTCCTGTGCAACAAACCTTTATTAAGGGAAGGGGTAACAAACAAAAGCCTAGGGTCAAACAGTCCCATCTTTGATCTCCAGATTACATGTGTAAGTGTGTCCTAAGAAACAGTGCAGGCTCCATCATCAGTAGATTACAATGAAGAATGAGCTCTGTTACTCCTACTTCAGGCAGGAGTTGTTGACAACATGGCCCTTTAAAAGCATTCTTCACAGAGCCAGTGGATTTCTGTGAGTTCGAGGCCAGCCTGGGCCACAGAGTGAGATCCAGGACAGGCTCCAAAGCTACACAGAGAAACCCTGCCTCGGGAAAAAAAAAAAAAAAAAAAGAATTCAAATGATTTAGCCAGGCGGTGGTGGCGCATGCCTTTTAATCCCAGCACTTGGGAGGCAGAGGCAGGCGGATCTCTGTGAGTTCGAGGCCAGCCTGGGCTACCAAGTGAGTCCCAGGAAAGGCACAAAGCTGCACAGAGAAACCCTGTCTGGAAAAACAAAAAGCATTCTTCGCAAACCTCCTTAATCAGTTTGGATGAAGACGTCAGACAGCTAGAGTGTCACCCGTGGAAGTAACAAGAAGGCTGCTACTCGAATGTTTTATTATTATTAGGGGGTTAGCAGACAGAGCAAAGTGCAGAGTTCATCACTTTCTCGAAGAGAGTACACTTTAAAGGTAACAGTGTTCAGGAAGGGACGCCAAGAAGAGCACTCTCAGATCCTGCTGTCGGAAATGGAAATTGGTGTGAGCTTAGTAGAAAGGAGTTTGATATCTCTGTCTGATTTTAAAATGAGTTGGCTTTGTTTGTTTGGTTTTTGTCTTAGCCATTTAATTCCTAAAAATGTAACAAAGAAAAATGAAAAGTCTATGTAAGAATTTAATGATGATCGCTTCCGTTGGCCTTCCGCATACTAGAAAGAAACACAAGTGTGCACAGTTACAGGAGTGCTGCCCTACACCTGTCCATCTCTGGGGTGTAGACCAGTTTCTTATATCTAGTGACATTTGGGGTTGGATAACTCTTGGTCATGGTGACTGCCCTGACCTCTTAGGACATCTAGTAGCCTCTTTGTCCTCTGCCCACTAAAAGCCAGTAACACCACCACCGCACCAACATGACAGAGTGTGTCTAGGCGGTGTCAAGTGTCTCTTGGGAACAGCATCACCCCCTGTTTGGGAATCAAAGATAAGTAATAAGCAGATGTTCAAATAGTTTTACATGGACGTCACATAAGGAAAATTACTGACAGTATCTTATTAGCATTTCCAGAAGTGTAAGAGTGTCATGAGAAAGGCAAGAGGATAATGATGGTCATCAAGTTTGAGGATGCAAAGATTCTATGATGACAAGAGACAAGTGTGCTTCTGTGTGGCAGGAACTCCTACCTGGGCTCTGGGAGGTATGGCTGCAGAACATAGACACATAGGAGGGCACTACTACTAGATGCTGAGGCTCTTCCTGTTTTGGTTCAGTAGGGTATACATACATACGTACATACACGCATAAGTACATATGTTTGTATGTTCTTTGTTTAGACAACCTCAGCATCTAGCCCAGGCTGCTTCACACTTATGATTATCTTTCCTTAGCCTTCCATGTGCTGAGAATACAGATCGTCACCAACATGGCCAGCTAAGTGGGATATTCTTTTAACCTATATCTACCCTATCAACCTTCCTTCCCACGCTGTACCACGTACACAGAATGCCCTGGGATGTCGCTTTTTATCATCTTAACTGATGTACGGAGGTGATCATAGTTCACTATGAACCCCTATGAATCAGAGTTTAATTTTGTAACCAACAGTTCAGAATGCTGCTGTGTGTTTCCTCAGCAGGTCCCAGGACGTTCTCCATTCAAAACAACCAAGTTTGCCGAAATATATGCACATTTTAAAAGTTACTTCTTAGAAGTGAAATAATATATGATTTAAAATGAAATTTATTTTAATGTTTCTTCTAAAATATTTTCACATATTTGAGTATGTGAAACATACTTTTTAAAATCACATGTCGTGGGGAGAAAAAAAGCGACATTCCATTATCTCGAAACTTGTAATATATTAGTCATACTGGAAGGAGAAATGGGTGAACAGCCTAGGTAAGAAATTTCAGACAGTTATTTCCGAGATGGAGGAAGGGAAATTATTTTTCAAACATCTCCTACACATGCTATTATAGTTTGACAAAGAACATAATTTGAGTAGCCCACTCTTGCTCTTGCGGAATGACCCCTGAGATGTGTGGAAAGGAATTAGTCAGTGGGATTTTTGTCCAAGATGCTACAAATTAAGTATGTCTTAGATGAGATGTCTGTAGTTTGTACTTCAATGGTGCTGTAAGTAGTGGATGGGCTGCAGATCTGTGTCTCATGGCTCTACTGGGAAAGGTGTGGTCATGAAGTCATGAGCCCTCTTCTGCATCTTGGCTCTGTAGGAGAGAAGGGATGCACAGGGATGTCGTCCATTCCGTCCTTTATTGGACTCTTCAGTGGAGAGAGTTTAGTAGTCGTATGTAAGGAAAACAGAGGAATTTGGAGATATTTGGCAGCCTGAAGGAGAAGGGTCTAGAGAAGTGAGAAACAGGAAACAGGCAGAAAGGAGGAGGGATGAAGATAAGGTACTGTGAGTGAAAGGGACCCCTCCCCTTAGCTCTTAGTACCGATTCCGTTCCCTTCACAGTCCACCATAAACAAAACGTGCAATTAATCCTGTAATATGTAAAATACCTGCTTTTTATAGGTGACTACTTAAAAGATGCAGCAACTCCGTTTCTGTCTAATTTTTTATTATGAGCACAATAAAGGGTTTTTTTTTTTTTCAGAAAGAAAAGCAGTGAGGACTTCACACTGACTTTACGTCTGTGTACTGCTAATGTCATAGTTTATCTTAGCATACATTTGTAAATAAATCCTGTCAAATCAAGACAAAAATCATTTCCACAAATATCATTTGCAATTTCAGGATGCAAGTGCATATCCATTTCAGGGTTTCAGGATAAGAGCCCCTCTTTCCTCCCTTTCACAATGTATTTTCTTTAAAGCATTCTATCTTAGGATTGAATTAGTCTCTTTTTGCTAACAAAACACACTTTTTTCTCCTTGAAGACTTTCTTTCAAAGCTGTTTCACTTCATCTACTATTCCTGCATATGTGTGTAATAGTTATGACATTTAGCCATTAGTAATTCTTATTTTACAATGATAGCTAAATAATAAACATAAATAACTGGTTATTAAATGTTATATATCATAATTTAAATTATATATAATTTGTATTTATATAATATATAAATTAAATAGTAAAAAAATGAAAAGAATAATGTTAGTATATGTCAGCATTCCATATGCTAATGAATTTTATAAATACACCATTTTTGTACCCTGGAACCATGCATGTTCATAGTGTAAAAAAAAGCAATTATGTATCAAAAGAATGTGCTTATTAACACATACAGATATATTTAATATCCTTGGGAAAATAAGAAACCAAAAATTTAGACCCAAATACTTCATTTTACTTAGAAATGATCCAGATTGCAAGCGACCAAGAAGATTCTGAAAGCTACATTAGGCAAATTTATAAGAAATAATTCTTGAAATATAAGTTGTCAGAATGACTTGCTAATTTAAATCAAGTCTATTTTTATCATCTTAAATGTCTATCAAATATGACATCAGTTTATTTGACTAATAAAACAAAGTAGAATTCTACCATACTTTAATCATACTCAATGCTGCTAATTCAGCAAGTTTCATTTATTAATTTGTAGTTTTACAACTTAACCAACAGTTTTAAACCAGTCTCATTTACTGAACATCTAAGTCACCTGGAATGAATAAACACCTGAATGACTTTGAACATTTGAATTCCTATCTAGGATATCCCCCAGTACCATGATGAAGTTCCTTTGTTAATTTGGTGATGCCATCTAGAGGTAGGGGGCAGTCACATGTGCATAAAATCTATAGGTATTTATGTGCTTAAATAGACAGATGCAAATAGAGATCCTATAGCACTGTTGTAAGTTTTTGTCCTTGAATCATGTTTAAACACACACACATACAAAACTACTAATTGTGTGTGTTTGTAAAAGTTGATTCTTGCCTTTGTTTCATTTTATATTTTTATCTAAAAATTGTTTCTGGCAGATAAAAGAAATTGCTACTTGCTCAATATAAAGACTAAAGTTTTCACCAATTTTCTCTGATGTTACACATGCTCTTTTGCAAATGCGAGCTAAATTTTGTTTCTAATTAGCCTTTTATTTTCTAGCCTCAGACAGTTGGGTTTGGGAACATCTCTGAGTCCATTGAGAGCCTATGAGGCAGTAGGGGAGGTCTTTGCTTTTACCAGAGCATGGAGGACACAGTGAAGAGAGAGGTTTGGGGAGGAGTCACTTTGAGATGTTTGAGTTTTCTGGAAGAAATTACTGAGAATCTAAATGCTCCTTAGTAAATCATATCAGCGAGAGCAGCTGTATACAGAACTGATGTGTAGTGAAGGGGTGTAGTCAGCAAGGACATGAGAAGGCACTCTTCAGTCCGCTGAGAACTTCCCAAGAAAGGGATCCAGAAAGAAGCCTGGACTTCAGTCCAGGCAGAGGATCTCACAGCCCAGAAATGCCCTCCAAAGGAGGGGACTGAGAGAGTGACTTGGTTGTAGGGAGCATGTGTTACCCTGTTAGTGTTCACCTCAGTGTGCAAAAGTGTCCCTAGAGGCTCCCCAGAAACTGAAGTCCTTACCATAAAGACAGCCCAGGGATATGGAAGGACCCGGGCAACCAAACCAAGTACAACAAAGGTAATTGGGGCGAGGTGGGACATTCTGGAAAAGATCCTTTTTTTTCAGACTTGATTGAACCCCCTGGGACCTGGCAGTATTTGGTAGGATGCTGCTCACAGATAGGGTGCTTAAGTGTTCTAGTTTCCTCTTGTTGCTGTACAAAACAGTCTACCCAAAGTCAGACAGAAGAAAAGGGTTTATTTCATCTACTTCCAGGTCACGGTCATTCTTTGAGGGAAGTCAGGACAGGAATCCAAAGGCAGGAATGCATGCCATTCTGTGCAGCATTAACCTTCAACCAAGGAACTCTTCTTCACAGCCGAGGAAGTGTGGCAGGAAGCAGAGGGGTGGTTTGCTAGCTTGTTCTCTATCTAGCTGAATCATTGGCTCATGCTAAAATAGCTTTCTGATTAGTGCAGAACCACCTGCCTAGCAATGGTGCTGCCCATAGTGAGCACACATATAAAATACACACACATATATAAAACTCTAGAGAGTTATATGTGTGCTTTCCTCACATTGGAAGCCAGCCACTGTTTTCCATTGCCCCTCGTCTTCTCTGTGCCCAGTTTTTCCTTTGCTAACTGGAAAGGTCTGCTTTTCAAAAGGCAAACACACCTGTTCTCCATGTAGCAGCTGTTCCCAGGTGTGTCTCCCTCTTTGAACATACCTAGAACATCACCTTGGTGTGACTCCAGGTAACTAGGTCTCTAGGCCAGAGCTGACCACTTAGGGAACAGGACAGTGGCTCCTGCATTCCCTGGGCTGCATGCCTCTGAGTAGTATATCATAATCTCAGGGAGTCTTTACAGGAGCAGCTGAACCTATCTAGAAGTAGATGGCTGGCTGAAGTGTTTCCATATTTTCTTGTAGAAAAGAATCCTACTCAAGGCTAATTTATAGATATTCTAGTATAGACCTTTATAGGTTCCCTGCTTCTAAGACCGGATGATGATGATGATGAT
>CABHPQ010175584.1:0-13232 GCA_902168405.1 Peromyscus aztecus
GAGAGAGAGAGAGAGAGAGAGAGAGAGAGAGAGAATTCCATCCTAACAATGCCCAACTCTATCCTTTCTTCTCATGCCTCTAGCCAATATCTCAGTCAATATGAAGGTTGAGAGATCTTTTATCTGAACCAATGTTTGTTCATTTTCTTTTGTTCTTGCTTCCTTTTCTCAGAAATGGGAGAGGGATTTGTTTTGGCTTCCTGGTTGGAGATTAGGATTGGGGCATTCTGCACGGTGGCAAACACTTTACTACTAACCTAAACCATTAGGCCCTTAAATAATACTTTTGAAGTTGATAGACTTCAGATTTCCAAAGATCGGAGGTTTTAGTTTTAAAATGACCCGTGAAGGGCTGAGAGATGGTTTAGTCTGTAAAGTACTTACCATGCAAACACTGAGGGCAGCTCACATAACCCACTAAAACAGCTGGATGTGGTGCTGGCCACTGGTAATCCCAGCACAGGGGAGGTAGAGATGGGTAGATGTGAGGAGGGCTAGTCAGTGTATTCCAGGGCAATGAGAGACCCTGCCTTAAAAATAAGGTGTATGGCTCTTGGGAAATGACACTGGAGGCTGGCTTCTGGCCTCCACGTGCAATCGTGTGTATTCGAGTGCACACACACACACACACACAGTTAGAATGAAGGGTGTGACCTAAATTCCCACATAGAGAGACGGAAGCAGTGGCTGACATTTGTAGACATGGCACGAGTCCTCCAGTGAGCCGCAGTCCCCACCGCTCTCTCCTGTATCTCTTGTTTACAATATCTTCACTTCTAGCCTTTGTCTCTGTGCCTCAGACCTACAAGTAGCTCTAAAGGTCCCACTGCTTTAGTAAGGTGTTCGAAAAAGCATGGCGTGGATCCACTGAGCTCTCCCACACGCACACATACTGCCCACCCCGTCTTTCTGATGATGTATTGATCTTGGTAGACTCAAAGCCCATCTGTGGGGGTGATCACATGACCACATTTCTAGGAGCACGATGGCTCTGCCAGAGGTTGCCAAGTTCTCTTTAGAAATCCACTGTCCACAGACTCCGGTTGCTTCCTCTTGCTCCATAGCTGCCTGCGGCCACCACCAATAAATTACTGGTTTAAGGAAGACAACGACAAGCCTTTTCCATGGAGAACAGGGTCTGCTCCCTCAATTATTTCCTAAGGTCCCGCCCTCCTTCCCAGCTTGACACCACGGCTTTTGAGCTTGTTTGCTGCTGTGCCTCACACCCACAAAGCCACACAGCAACCGCCATGTGAGCCCAGAAGGCCTCCAGAGCAATTCTTCCCGCTGGCCCTCGGATTAGTCAAATCACGATTATTGCCTTGCTGACTGAGTGGCCATTTTGTTCAGACGACTTACCAGGGCGACTCTAAACGGTCTCTGTTTGTGGACCTGTCGGGGCCGCTTTTCTTCAGTCAGGAAATCTTGTCTTGTTACAGAGCTTTGATGGAACTCACTCCTAATCTCATTTTAGCGTGTGCTGGGGGTGGGAGGCGAGCGTCTTTCAGAAATTCAAGTTAAACTTGAAGAAAAAGAGCTTCTCAGAAAACTGGCAATGTTTTTCCTAAGCTGGTGCAGGGCTGCAAGGTAGAAAATTTACTTTCCAAAGCCATTTTTCACCTGTTAAGTGCCGAAGACAGAAGCTTAGGGACAAGACCGGTGGCAGGGCACGATTTTCCCTACTTGACATTTGATAGCCCTGTGCCTTGCAACTCAGCCCTCTGCTAGAATTACTCACCCCTTGGGAAGCAGTCTGTTTCTCTCTCTCTCTCTTTTAATCATTTGGGAAAACATTAACTCCATCCTTTTGATTATCCCCTACAATCAGCAAGAAAGGCTGTACTTTTTTTTTTCCTTTCAAAAACAAAAAAATGAGGGACTCGCTGAAATGGATCTTAGTTGGGAGAACACTTGGCCTTGCACGCACGAAGCCCTGCATTTCACCCTAGTGCTGCAAAAGAGGGAAAGAGAATCCTTTATATTATCTCTTCCTCCTCCTCCATTTTCTTCTTCTTCTACTTCTTTTTCAGTGTGTGTGTGTGTGTGTGTGTGTGTGTACACATCGGGGGTTGGAGGGGAAATAGGTATGTGTGTGTTGATGTGCCATCTATCTATTTTTAGTGACAGGGTCTCTCACTGACCTCACGTGCAAGATCCAGAGATGGCGTGTCTCTGTCTCTTGGGTACTGGGATCACAAGTGTCACCTTACCTGGCTTTCTTTATTTTTTTGTTCTCTCTCTCTCTCTCTCTCTCTCTCTCTCTCTCTCTCTCTCTCTCTCTCAGCATAGGTTCTGAGAGACTGGATTCTACAAAGCAAGCACTTCACCAACTAAGTCATCTCTGGACCCTTGCTATTCAGAAGACCTTGAATGTCGATGCCTCCTGCCATCTACCACTGAGAAAAGGAGCTATTCATGAGCTTTCTCCCTGACTGATTTGGAGCCTGTTTTGGACAGAGCAGAGCTTTCTGTCACACACGCAGAGACAGCAAATCAACCAGCTGTAGAGCAAGCAACAGGAGGTGGCAGGGTGCTTGCCACTGGGTCACTTTGTAAGCGTCCCCCACAAACTGCGGCCAGGGCTAGTTACTCTTTGGGTTAAAGCAATCCTGAGAACCTGAGGACACTGCCAAAGCCTTGACAGCTCCTAAGCCTGGCCTCTGTTGCCAGAGCCACATGGAGAAAGCTGTTAATTCTTTCAATGAAGGCTCCATAAACAACCAAGGGGCCCATCATCTGCTCAGCAGTGGGTTAGCTGGAGCACTGAGATCTGAGCGTTCTGGTGAAGGAACTTGGAATGTTTAGGAAAGAGGAGTATAAGACATATTTGCTTGTTTAGAAAGTTGAATCACAAGAGGTGTCACTCAAAGCAGTAGGTAAGTAAATGCCAAATGCCCTTGTGGAGGAAGAAGCATTCAGAGGGTGGATTGCAATGGCCAAAGAAAGACAGTCATTGTGATGGAGTGGAGAGCGCTGGGGCTCTGGAGCCAGGCAGACTGGGCACAGATTTTATGTGAGCACAAGGAGGGAAGCTATCTCCCCACCACCACCAGACTTTAGCTTCCTTATCCTGGAAGACAGGTCTCTGCCTGACGGGACTGGGGAGGGGATTAGCCAAGGAGGATGCACTTAATAAGCATTCGGTCGATATTTGAGTTTGATTTGGTTTTTTTTCTAAAGTACACCACAAAGCTGAGGTGTAGCTCAATAGGTAGACAGCCTGTCCCACATGTACATAGTCCTGAGTTTAATTCTAGCACCACAAAAACTGGGCATACCTGTAGTCCCAGTACTTGGGAGGTGGAGGCAGGAGGACCAGAGATTCAGAGTTGAACTCAGCTACACAGGGAGGCCAACCTGGGATACAGGAAACCCACTGCCTGAGGAGAAAACCCAGGGCTTCAGGCCTGCGGGGCAAGCTCTCTACCAATGGAGCTTCCCCCCCTGTCCCCTGAGACATGTTTTGGCATAACTGAGGTCATACAGACAAACATACAGCTTTCATCCCACCCTGTGCAGTTTCTTCCATAAGCGTTTCCCCACACTGTTAAAAATCCTTCACAAACATTCACAACACCCGTATTGTTTCATTCACAGATGTACCAAAATCGCCTTCACTAGTCTGCTAACAGTGGACATTTGAGGCTACTCAGGCTATCATTAACTCGTCTATTATTAACACGACTGTAAACAATAGTCCCATGAAGAGCTTTGTAGCTTAGCTATTTCCTGGGGCTATGTCGGCTATAGGTGGAATTAGTACTCTAGGAGGGTTCTGGCTACATACAAAATACTTTTCATTGAAGCTGCTCAAACATCACACACACACACACACACACACACACACACACACACACACACACAAACACACTTGCCAGTGACAAGCAAGAGACGGCTGGTCTTTTCCAATCCAGAAGCCAAATATTATCTTTGAAAGAAGAAAAATCCCCCCTTCCCCTCCCCCAATTCTATAGTCACCAAATAGCATTTCATTGTCCCCTTATCTGCTTCCTCCAGTGAATATCCTTCACAGGACCTAGAAAGGCATGTGCGGACCATGGAAGGAAGCTCTCTTTTGTCTGCCAACAACCAACAAATATTAATTATGCAAATCATTTTACTCTGATGGTACTCTCTGTCGTTCAGGGACAGGTCTGGAAGATTCGCCTTCTCCCATTTTAGCCTGTGTGAATGCAGGAGTTTGGAGGTTCAATACAGCTGACAGTCCTGCTGCGGTCCAGTTACCCATCCCGAAAGCTGGCACTCTTCTAAATGGTCTGACATTCCAGCCCCACGGTGCTTCTGTCTGTCCTAACTAGTTTATGGAAACATGAGCTTTATTAATGATTTGATACAATTAAGAGTGCCTGTGAAAGTTCTTGGCTCCTAACTTGGCTGTTTTTGAGGGTCACACCTCCTAATTCCAAGGATCATCTAAAGTGCAAAGCCCAAAAGGGCCTGACCGGCAAACTTTGGGGGAAGAGTGCCCAGGCCACACAGGAAGATGGTGCATAATTTACAGAGAAAAGGTTCCCAGGCTACAAACTAGCTCCCCAGCACCTCCAACCAAAAGACTTCGTTAGATAAAGAAGGGGATGCAAATGTATTATAGTTCAGCTAGTAGATTGCTTGCCTAGCGTGCACAAAGCTCTCTGTTCAAGCCACGGAACCACGAAAACTGGGCATGGTTGCATACCGCCGTAATCCCAAAACCAGGCAGGTGACAGACAGGAGCATCAGAAATTCATGGCCAGCCTGGTCTACATAAAACTGTCTCAAAACAAAAACGGAGATGGAGAGGAGAGGACAGCGATTGGAATAGAGTTCAAGGGCCCAGTCTGGGCCTGCATTCTCCTTAGGACCATCCCAGGATGGGGGGGGGGGGGTGTCTGGGTTGCCTGGCAACCCAGGCTCCGGCAGCGGGAAGTCTCTTCTTCGCCCTCAAGCCTCCCCCCTCCCACCCCCGGCCTCGCCCCCACCGCAATCTCGCAATCTGGTTGGTTCTGGCCCCGCCCTGCTCTCGCTCCCCGCCCCACCCAGGCTCGGCGCCGGCCCGAACTGGCGCGAGTCTGGGAAGCTGTCTGGGCGCCCACTCCATCCCCTAGCCTGTCTGAGACTCTCTAACCATCCACCCCTTCAGCCCCAGCCCCCACCCCCGCCTAACCAACTCTTCATTAAGAATTCCCATCCTTGCTCCAACTTAGTGTTCTGCGTGGGAGACGCGGGTTAGGCGTAAAGGGAAAGCTCTGGGCTCAGGCCTGGCTTGCAGTAAGTACCGAGCTGCTCTATTTGGTCCCCCAGAGCTCGCGGAGCGTCAGCCCGCCCGATGCACAGCTCGTGGCCCGAAGCTGGGACTCTGTAATTACCTGTTAACTATAATGCATTCCTATATGCTTATGAAATGAAAATGAACCATTGCGTCTGTGCAGGTTTCTTAGGATTGTTACACATAGTCCTCGACGCTAAATCCCTCTTTATAATAAAGCACACTTTAATCATTAAAAAAAAAAGTCTCTTCACGAATTGGTTGCCACTATTGTGATTTTTTGCTGGGAGTATACCTCCACTTCTCGAAGGGTCCGCAAGTGTTTTCTGCTCATCGACATCTGATCCTGATGTCATTACTGTGAATGGGCAGTAACACACACTTGCATCCAGAAGAGCCTGGATAGTAGTAGCGCCTGACAGCTCAGGGAATGGAGTCAGACCCTGGCCGGGCTTCCAACATTGCCGCCTACTGGTTAGGTAGGTGCCAAGTCACCCCCTTCTCCACACACACACCCCACGCCACTCTAGTCTCAACGTCTCCATCGGTAAACTCTTAAGTCTAGAAGTCTATCCACTTGGGCAAGGATGGATGCGCGACCCACAGAAACTCGCTGGCTGGTACCCTGCTTTCCCCAACATTATCCGGCCAGGCTCTGGACCCACGAGGTGACCTACAGCAGAACAGCCGGCGCTCTCAAGACTTGGGCGCCCCAGCGCTCCGAGCCCCTCCCCCGCCGCGCTCCTCCCGCCCCGTCCGATCTGCGCATGCGCTGCCCCGCGAGCGTGTTTTTATAAAAGTCCAGTTCGGGCCAGAAACTTCAATTTGTTGCCTGGTGCAGCAGGTAGCAGTGACCCTCCGAGGCGTTCGGTGCTCCGGTAGCCACCACGGCTGGAGAGCGAGTGTTGCCATGGAAGGCATCAGTGTGAGTGTAAGTCCAGTTGCATCCTACCTTGTAATAAGCGTGCAAACTTAGAGCGCAACCCCTCTAAGAACGGGTGGAAGCGAACAGAACCTTGGGGATGCTAGGGTCACGAAGAAGGGGCGCGGGAGCTAATTTTTTTGTGAGCATGGCTATAGGGGGAGGAGGACAGGAATATTTTTCTCAGTAAATAGGGGAGGGGGAAGGTTCCGATGGAGCTTTCCTGAAGCTGCTCCTGTTTCCCCCTTGAGTCTCGTGGCGCTCTCGCCCGCTTGCACGCTGTTTGAAAACGTCCCGGGTTTTTTGTTTGTTTGTTTGTTTGTTTGTTTGTTTGTTTGTGCACACGGGCGAAGAAGGCTCGTGCTCCGCCCCGGGACTCAATCATCGTCTGGTCCTCCTGAGAGCAGGAGTTTCTTACATTGTGTGAATGTAGAGACTGAAGTCCGTACGCGTAGGCAGAGTCCCCAGGTCGACACTACATCCTGGGTGAGCTTCGAACAGAAGCGTCTTGGAGTTAGGAGTGCGGTTCCAAAATTCTCTGCCGCGGACCGAGGAGCGCCAGTCTCCGGCGGCGGGAAACGCGAACTCGCCTACCGCGTCGCTTGCCTAGGGGGGTCCAAACCGCGGCAGCCGCGGGGAGGTGACCGAACGTGGCCGCTCTGGGGTGGAGTGGCAGCGCTTTTGCGGACATCCGAAAGGTGGCAAATGAGCCTCCCGAGGTCTGGGTGGCCTTTAGGATTGTCCACGAGCAAGGGGCATACGCCTGCACCATGCAGCTGCTGGCCGGGAGGTGTGCTCGGCGGGACGGTGGTTGGGGACAGGAGGGCGTGTTGGAACCGCACCTGGGTTGTGCCGGGTCGCCGCAGGGATGAACAGGTGCAAGTCTGGAGACGGTTTGACTGAGCCCCAGTGCAGAGTTTAACCGTCGGTGGTTTCCTGAGTCTTTTGAAACCCCCTCGCTTAGGGAGGGTTTTGTTGTGTGTTTTTTTTTTTTTTTTTTTTTTTCGTTTCCTCCGGCGGCGCGCAATTCAAAGGCGCTCGCACTGGAGCCGCCCAATCTGTTGCCAGCACCCGGAGGGACGATCCTGGCCCGCAGCCAGGAGGAACCCCTGGAACCGCTGCCGGTTGGCCTTAGGCCTGAGTGCGGTGGGCAATAGCGCCAGCCCCTAGGTGGGTGACTCGGAACCTCGGGGTGTGCACGGTCTAGACCCCCCCACCCTCAAGCTGCTTACCTCGGACCCCAGTAGCTAGCTGGGTCGGCTGCAGGGTGGGAAAGGACTGGGAGAGTGAGGAAGTGAAACTTGGGGCGAAAACCACGGGGTGCAGACCCCGTGACTTTCCCCACCCAGGATAATGTGACTCTAACGTCCCAGATACACCCAGCGATAAACATGGGGGTGGCAAGAGAGGCTTACCTTCCAGAGAAGCGCGGGAGGTGGGGTGGGGTGGAGTAGAGGAGCGCTGTTTGCTCATTTTTAACACTCCCATAACCCTAAACTGCAACCCCACTTCCAAGACTTGGGCATTATTCCTCTTTCTTCACTACGTGTGACTTGAAATGCAGTGGTTTGTGTTTAGACAGACGTGGGAAAAAGGAAATTTTGCACCTAAAAAGCGTTGAGTCTTTGGGGGGACCCCCACCATCATGCCCTGCTTTCCTCTCTTCCCTCCTTTGCCTAATCTTACTCCCATCTTTGCCTAAACTTACTCCCATCTCCTCCTTCAACACAGATTTAGCTCCACACCGCTCGCGCCTGGGAGTGACTTCTTTGTGTGAATGGAGGGTTTTTTTTGTTGTTGTTTGTTTGTTTTGGTTTGGAATTTTACTTTTTTTTTTCTTGCCTCTCGTGGGCGGGCAGGAGAGTTATCCAAGACGAGGCCGTGCACCCCTTAGAATCTCAACGTCCTTTTGTTCTAAACAAAGACTCCTAATTGGTTCCACTAAAGAAGGGATATAAGGAAGTGGCGGTGGGGAAGATGGAGAAACCCGTTGGTTACAGGATTCTGTATTCTCTCTGGACCTAAGCCAGTCCTTTGGAGTTTCCTGGGAAAGGCTGGATTTAAACCTGCAATTTTAAAAAAAAATGCTAGTTTATTAAGCACCAGAAACACCTAAAACTTGGGAAAGGCTTGTTGACCTTGTAAGTGATGTGCATGTCCCTGTTTTCTTTTGCAGATATATACTGCAGATAACTATTCTGAAGAACTAGGGTCGGGAGACTATGACTCCAACAAGGAACCCTGCTTCCGGGATGAAAACACCCATTTCAATAGGATCTTCCTACCCACCGTCTACTTTATCATCTTCTTGACTGGCATAGTGGGCAATGGGCTGGTGATCCTGGTCATGGGTTACCAGAAGAAACTAAGAAGCATGACTGACAAGTACAGGCTGCACCTGTCCGTGGCCGACCTCCTCTTTGTCATCACGCTTCCCTTCTGGGCAATCGATGCCATGGCTGACTGGTACTTTGGGAAATTTTTGTGTACGGCCGTCCATGTCATCTACACTGTCAACCTCTACAGTAGTGTCCTCATCCTGGCCTTCATCAGCCTGGACCGGTACCTCGCCATTGTCCATGCCACCAACAGTCAGAGGCCAAGGAAGCTGCTGGCTGAAAAGGCAGTCTACCTGGGTGTCTGGATCCCTGCTCTTCTGCTGACTATCCCTGATTTCATCTTTGCTGACGTCAGCCAGGGAGACGGCAGGTACATCTGTGACCGCCTGTACCCCGATAGCCTGTGGGTAGTGGTGTTCCAGTTCCAGCACATCATGGTGGGTCTTATCCTGCCAGGCATCGTCATCCTATCCTGCTACTGCATTATCATCTCTAAGCTGTCACACTCCAAGGGCCACCAGAAGCGCAAGGCCCTCAAGACTACAGTCATTCTCATCCTGGCTTTCTTTGCCTGCTGGCTGCCATATTACGTCGGCATCAGCATCGACTCCTTCATCCTTTTGGAGGTCATCAAGCAAGGATGCGATTTCGAGAGCCTTGTGCACAAGTGGATCTCCATCACAGAGGCCCTAGCCTTCTTTCACTGCTGCCTGAACCCCATCCTCTATGCCTTCCTGGGAGCCAAATTCAAAACCTCTGCCCAGCATGCACTCAACTCCATGAGCCGAGGCTCCAGCCTCAAGATCCTTTCCAAAGGAAAGCGGGGTGGACACTCTTCTGTCTCGACAGAGTCGGAGTCTTCAAGTTTTCATTCCAGCTAACACTTACGGAAAGACATATATAATATATATATATATGATAAAGAACTTTTTATGTTACACATTTTCATATATAAAAGACTGACCAATCCTGTACAGTTTTTTTTTTATTGACTGTTGGAGTTTATGTCTTTTTAGTTTCTGTGAGAGTTGACTTAATTTATATAAATATTGTTCGTTTGTTCCATGTGAATGAGTGGCCAAGTTCTTAGTTGTTGTTTGTGTGTAGGACTGTAGAGCTGTAGAGAAAACTGAAGATTTTAGGACGTGTGGTGAATGAACTGAAGCTAGAAGTGATCCTCAGCTGTTGCTGCCTAATCTCTCTGTTCCCGAGGAGCACACCCCCCCACCTCCCCACCCCGCCCCACCCCCACCCCCGTTCTTAGGTTGCTTAGTTATACTGTGTGATTTTTCTGTAAAGGATGGCACTTAAAACCAAAGTCTGACATGGTATAGAAATGCTTGTTTTTCAGTTTTCAAGAGTGGGTTGCTCTCAGTACCTACAAATGTACAGTCTTGTATTAAGTTGTTAATAAAACACAATGATGAACTTACCTGGTGTTGTACTATGTTGTCATTTCTGCTGGCTATCAGTAAGAATATGTTTGGGAAAGTAGACTAATGAACACATTATGGCACAGCAGAGATCCTCCTGGGTGTGTGGATGTGGGCTCACATACGTGCACATGCATGATGCATTGGGTGGTCAAGTCAACTTTAGATGTTCCTTGAGACCTGTCACACCATGCATTTTTGGGTTTTTGTTTTGTTTTGTTTTGTTTCTCTGTGTGTGTGTGTGTGTTTTGTTTGGTTGGTTGGTTGGTTGGTTTTTTGTTTTGTTTTTGTTTTTTTGAGATGGTCTCTTGCTGGCCTAGAACTGGATAAGTAGACTAGACTGGCTAGCCAGCAAGCCCCAAGGAAGCAGCTGTCTCCCTCTTCCCAGAGCTGGGATCAGAATGTGCACCACCATGCCCAGTTTTTCACTAGCACCGTGGGAATCAAACTTGAGTTCTCAAGCTTACACAGCAGGCATGTTACCAACGGAGACGTCTCCCCAGCCCATCTTACGTATTGTAGAATATTTTGCTTAAGCTTTACCTTAACTGTTGTCCTTTCTGCTTCTATTAGCGCGTAATATTTGCAGAGGAGGGAACTAGGGCACCGAAAGCTTAAGTAACTTGGTCTGAGGTGTGAGACAAGCCACAGCCAGTATTTCAAAGTCTGTGTCAGAAAGCCAAAGCTTTACACTTTCAATTCATGGAAGCTTAGGCATACCTGTGCAGTGCCCAGTCCCATGAAGGACTGTCTTTCAGACAGATGCGTGTGCACAAAGCAGGAGGAACACAGGATGCTGCTTGCATGTCACTGCAGCTTTCCATCCGTCCCATCTGAAGGGAAGTCGGGCTGGGCGCTGTGGATCATCTAGCGTGGATGGCATCCCTCCCTTCTTACAGAGGTGGAAACTGAGGCTCAGAGACTCGCTATGACTTTTATCTTCAATCGACACAACCCAGAGTTGACACCCTTTCTCCACCTTACCCACTACTGTCCCCCAGAACATCTGGCCAGATGTCAACGGAGTTGTTGTGAGCACAAAGCTAAAAGCGAATGTTTTCTTCATAAAATTAGCCGTAACCAAAATACCATCCTTGCAATGTCTTCTATGCAAATCTCAGCACCTTGATTCTGACTCTTACTACACCAGCATCTCCTGAGGGGCTCAGCTAAAGCAGCTGAAGATTAATGCTAACGGTTTTTTGTTTTGTTTTGTTTTGTTTTACGGTTCCAAGATCTATTGAAGCAAGCTCCCCTCCATCGCCCGACTTTGCACAAGATTTTAGAGCCTTATGTAATAACCTAGAGCTATTTACACTAACATTGTGCAAGCCTCAAACTCTTGAGTAAATTGCAGGTCCGGTCTCCATTTGAAGATAACTTCTCCTCTCCAGTGGCGCTACCTCTCCCACTTTGGAACACAAACAGGGTGCTGAAGGCACGCTCCCAGATAGTAAGTGAGATATAATTAAGACAATATTTGGTCTCTTAGTAATTGTTTCTGGCACAGAAAATCTGTTTGGGAAGGAAAAATTGCAAGGCCTTATCTTTCTTAGGCAAATCACATTTGTTCAAGACAAATTATAGATCCTGTGAAGGGAAATAACTTAATTACTTAAAATAGAATC
Organism: Peromyscus aztecus; assembly: GCA_902168405.1. Taxonomy (NCBI): domain Eukaryota; kingdom Metazoa; phylum Chordata; class Mammalia; order Rodentia; family Cricetidae; genus Peromyscus; species Peromyscus aztecus. The sequence goes on from CABHPQ010175584.1 coordinate 11,589, forward strand.
TAATTTAGCTGTACGTTTTTGGTTTTTTTTTGTTTTTTTTTTTGCAGCAGCAGCAGCAGCCTATGGATCCGGGGTAATTCATGCCAGTGTTCCTATTCCACTTGAGGACACAATTAGATTTTCAGTAGGAAATTATCTTGAGTTTTCTTGCCTTCCTCGGGGGAGTCTTAATTGGATCACCCTGAGACATAGTTTTAGATGTGCCTGCTGGAGGGCTTGGTCTTAAAGCTGTGACCACTGTGGCGGGCTTCACTCCAACCTGCTCCATAAATATTTATTCCCAGGGAGACAATAGGAGAAATCTTTGCGAGGAATTCTTTTTCTTTTCTCCTCTTGGCTTGAAACTGCCTCAGCCCAGATTCCTCTCCTTTGCCTTGGAGCCTCGACAAAAGGAACTTAGTGGAAACGAAATTCCCAGCATCACCAGTCTTCATGGGTATTTCATTCTCCCTGGGAACAAAGGCTGATAGCTCCTTCTCAAAAAAGAAAAGAAAGGAGGGTTTTTTTTTTTTTTAAAGGGCTTTACTCCCTCCCTCTTCCAAATGGGTGCCCCCACCCCCAATCATCCTCTGTCCCAGCTCTGTCATGATGAACTGCTCCAAAGCTTTCCCTGTGTCCTGGTTTGTCTGGCAATGTGAGGAAACTCAGTCTGCCGGCCAGCCCTCACATGAAGTAACTGATTGTTCCTTGGGCTCCTCCCCCATGAATGGGGCCCTTGAAGGTCAGTAATGTAGCTGCAATTGTATAATGGAAGCTAAAATATTTAAATTGTATGCATGCTGCCAATAATGGTAGGAATATGACATCTGACTTACAAATGACATCAGGTCTCTAACTAGGCAGGAGCTTGGATGGTTTTTATCTCAAAAAAAAAAAAAAAAACTTTTGTTTTCCTGAAATGCCACTTGGTAATCTATCTCCCCAGTCTGCGGGCTTCCCAGCCTCCTTTCATGGCTGTATTTGTGTGAACAGAACCATTCCAGGGTGCTCTTTTGGGAGAAAACAGACTTTGTTTTAATAACTGAACCAAGTGTCTGTGGTTTTTCTCCTGTCTGCTACTCAGACACTAAATAAAGGCTCCACATACAATTGTGCATTGTTGTTCAATGGAATACTCATTTAGGAGAACCAAGGCGCCCTAGAGACAAAACTCAAGTTACCATAGAAAGCAACTCAGCACCCCTGCAATGCTTAGAAACATGTTCTGACAGCCTAGCATCCTAAGGATGCACCCAGCTCTCAGGAGGAACCCTTTTGCCAGTCAGAGCTAAAGAACGCCCCAAGAAACCAGGACGTCATTTCCAAGAGTACAACGGACAAGGAATAGTAGTGTTCTGGGGCCAAAAGTAATGAAAATGGATTCTTTAAAAGCAGTGGTCCTCAGCTGGGAGCCGTGTCTCCCTCCAGGTATAATTCTGGTAGGTCCTGGAAATACTTTTGAGTGATCCTATTGAAGGGAGCAGGAGATGAGGGCGAAAGACCAGAGATGTTGCTTCAGATCCTATAATGCCCACAAAATCACCTGCCACAAAGAATTGGCTGACCCAGAGTATCAGTGGTAGTCCAACTTCAGAAACTGCCTTTTAAAGGGAGATAACTCCATCAGTGAAGTGTGTACAAGGGAGGAGGTGGAGACAGACCAAG
>CABHPQ010175584.1:13242-26466 GCA_902168405.1 Peromyscus aztecus
GAAATTTTATTTTTCAGTGTGTGTGTGTGTGTGTGTGTGTGTGTGTGTGTGTGTGTGTGTGTGCATGTGCCAAAGCACATGTGTGGAAGTCAGAGGACAACTTAAAAGAGTTGGTTCTCTCATCTTGTGGGTCCCTGGAATCAAACTGAGATTGTCTGTTTGGCTGCAGGTGCCTTTACCTACTCAGCCATCTTGCTAGCCTGAAACCAGACTAATTCAATGAAATAACATGACTCCACAAAGGCCTTGATAGTTCTATTTGAATGCCTTGCCATGCCAAAATTTATAAGTTAAAATCCCACCATTTTGAGGGGATGGCCTTGAAGGGAGACCTCTGGAAAGAGATGGGGTCATAGGAGATGGGATTCCTGACCAGGGTCAGTGCCCTAGAAACCCAGCCAGCCTTTTAGACCTCCTAAGGACAGCTCAAAGCCACCAGCTATGAGTCACAAAGCAGGCCCTCACCAGACACTGAATCTGTGAGTGCCTTGGCCTCCACTTTCCCAGCCTCCAGAGAAATATAGTTCTGTTGTTTCTAAGGAGTCAACCGAGTATTTGTTGTTACAGCAGCTCAGCAGAAGAGCATCACTGGGTGAGATTCCAGTGGGATGCCAACATCTTCCTTCAGCCTTGTCTACTGGACTTCACTTGAGTGCACTGTGCTCCTCCTCACCTGCTCACCTCACACAGTCCTCTCCACCCTTAGCCTCTTCCCATGCAATTCTTTTCAGCCCACTTTCTTCTCTCTTTAGATAATCTTCATATCCAGGCCAGGGGACTCTGCCATTACTTCTCAACTCCTGGAGGGTGAGTGCAGTCCACGAAAGGGTAGATGACAGTGCACAGTGAAATGTAACCTCTGGGAATCCTGTAATTCCTGTCTAGTATTGACTTCTCTAGACGGCAATGTTTATTCCCTCACTCCTGACTCAGTTTAGAACACTTTCTAGTTTGTTTGTTTGTTTTCTTTTATTAAATCAAACAGGAGCCGGGCGGTGGTGGCACACGCCTTTAATCCTAGCACTCAGGAGGCAGAGCCAGGCACATCTCTGTGAATTCAAGGCCAGCCTAGTCTACAGAGCAAGATCCAGGACAGGCTCCAAAACCACACAGAGAAACCCTGTCTCGAAAAACAAACAAAACAAAACAAAAACAAACGAACAAATAAGGAATGATACAGAACCAGCCCATTCTTCCACTGACTGCCGTTGACTCAGATCATTTAAACCAATCCTGTTAAGTCTGGTAGTTAAAAACTTGTAATCCTTCTGGGGAAACAAAACAAAACAAAACAACAACAACAACAAAAAAAACAGAAAGAAAAAAAAACTTTTCAACTGAAAATGCCTGCTAGCTGCAGACTAAGTTGAGGGATCTGCTCTGTGAAGAAGCCACCTAAGGAGAAAGAATTTTTCAAAACCAAACAAACAAGGGTGTTCAAGCACACTATGCCAGGTGCTCAGTGTTTATCTGACAGAGCCAGTGTATGATTAGGTTGATTTACATACTGCAGTTCAACTAACCAGAACCCAACTCATCAACACTCTTCATTAAAGAAGATGACTTCCTCATATGGGACCCCGTCGGAAAGAAAGTCATACATATTGAGAGCCACTGAATCCCAGGTGCTCTCTGACTCAGGATGCGAGAGCCCCACCAGGGAGATAGCACCATCGCCATTTTCAGGAGAGGACACTGCAAAAGACATTAGACGACAAATGAAAGGCTATGCTCTTGCTAGTCTGTATAGTAAAGATGGCGTTGAAACTGGACCTCCATGTGCTGCATAGTCTCAAGTTCTCATTCATTGTTTCTCTGTCTATGTCTGTCTCTGTCTGTCTCTCTGTCACTCTCTGTCTGTCTGTCTGTCTCTGACTGTCTCTGTCTGTCTGTCTGTCTCTCTCTCTCTCTCTCTCTCTCTCTCACACACACACACACACACACACACATTTGTGTGTTTTGAGATAGGGTCTCAGGTAACCCAGTCTAGCCTCAAACCAGTCAAGGCTGAGCTCTACCTCCGTTTGGGGATTATATATTTGAACCACTATGCCCCATGTATATGTGCTGGGGCCCAAACCCAGGGCTTTGTGCACACTAGGCAAGCACTCTCCTGACTGAACCGCATCCTAGTCTTATTAATCCAAGTTAATCTACCTTTTCTATATCCCTCCAATCCTAGACGATAACAATAACAGTTACTACCACTCACCACCAACACACACCAAGGGACTTTGATTATTCCATCTTTAGAGAAGCTCTATACAAGTATTATATTATACTATATATAATATAATATATATATATATATATATTACTGTTATATAAACAGAGAAACAGAATCATAGAACTCTGTCTAAAGCTGGCCCAACATCATAAATATAATGAATGCTAGAACATGGATTTGCTCAAGGCAGTCTAACCCACAGTGAGCCCTCTTCATCATTTCAGAGACTTGGTTATTTCTCCTGATGTCATTCAGTATTCAAGGAACTAACCATGAGATCAAATAGATCTTTTATAGAGCTAAAAGTTTGGTGGGTGGGGCACATATATAACCCTGACTCTTCAGAGGAGGCAAGAGGATCAGGTGTTTAAGACCAGACCCGGCTATATGAGATCCTGTCTCAAAACAATAAAAAACAACAGATCATTCATGTTCTTTGACACTCTTCAGGTTTAAACAGTAGACATCTAGCTGGTCTTGCACTTTTTAAGTTCATTTTTATTTTATTTTATTTTATTTTATGTGTACTAGTGTCTTGCCTGCTTGTATGTCTGTGTACCACATGCACACACTGCCCTCAGAGGCCAGAATAGGGGTTCAGCTCCCCTGGGACAGTAGTTACAGACAGTTGCGAACCACCACATGGATGTTAAGAATTGAACCCAGGTCCTCTGGAAGAGCAGCCAGTGCTCTTAACTGCTGAGCCATCTCTCCAGCCTCTAGTTTTATGTTTTAAAGCAACAAAGCGGATGCTACCATTTTAGAAAGATTTTCACTATTGCTTCTTGTAATGCAATGGGCTTCAAGTTAGCCTGGTGCACTGAGCCTGGCCTATGGCAGGTGCTCAATGACGTATTAGCCAATGAGCATGTGGATGATCACAATAGATTTCTACGTGTGAGAGCACACCATTCTCCAAGCAGTGATTAATGCTTGCTTGTGTGATCTGGTTTCTTCCCATCAGTCCTCTTTCCTAATCATTCACTTATTGAGCAGTCTATTGAACAACACTCTCAATGAGACAAATGTGAAAGATGTTCCCAGTGGGAAGGATGCCCTTTAGCCACCCACCTGGACACGCTGGGAAGTTCTCTAAAGGACTCTCAAACTGCATTTTCAGAAATGAAGCTTCCATCCAGCTGTGATGGCTTATACTGATTGCCAACTTGACAAGACCTAAACTCATTAGGAGACAAACCGCTACATTGGGTTGACTGAGGTGGGAAGACCCTCCCTAAATGTGGGCAGCACCATCCCATAGGCTGGGGTCCTGGGCTTTGTAAAAAGGAGGAAGTGATCTGAGCACCTGTATTCCCCTCTCTGCTTCCTGACTGTGGATGCCGTGTGGTCAATGGCCTCAAGGTCCATGCCTTCCTCACCATGACTGACTACACCCTCAAACTGTAAGCCAAAATAAATCCTTCCTTCCTTCAGTTGCTTTTATCAGGTATTTTTGTCACATCAATGAAACGAGAAATGAATACAACAGCCTTTCAATTTTCCCACTGCAGTCCACCCTCTGGATCCTAGCCACTAGACCATGGGCATGGCGGTATTCTTCCATATCTATCAGACCCATATCCACAGACTCAAGCAACTGTGCATTTTAAATATTCAACCAGCCTAGTGAGGTGAATGTTGGGTAAAGATGATTACTGCCAAGCCCAACAATCTGGGTACAATCCCCAGAACCCACTTAAAGGAAGGTGATTACCAATTCTTACAAGTTGCCCTCTGACCTGCACATATGTGTTACAGCTCACATACATATACACATACAAATTAATAAATGAATGTAATAATAAATTAAGTATTCCCCAAAATAATGAAGTCTAACATCCATGTACGTATTTCTATTAAATGATGTGTTATAAGGAACCCCAAGATGATTTATAGTAGAAGAGAAGATGTGTGTAAGTTAAAAACAAGTACTACATCAATTTACGTAAGAGACTTAAGGATCCATGGATTAGGGTATCCATCCTGAAGCCAAACTCCTGTTCATCAGGGAAGACTAGGCTTAATACCTTCTCAGTCTTCTGCTCATCCTATTGAAAGGGCATGGATCCAGGCCTCCTCACAAGATAGAACGAGACAACCTGATCCCAATCCTGTTTCCTTTCTACTTAACCAGTCCTGGGGCAGCTAGTCACACATTGAAGATAAGAGCAGGAATTGTGCCCGACCCTGGGGTATGGGAACATGCCCTTAAGGCCGTTTCTCAGCCTTCTGTCCACAGGAGGCAACTTGTTAGGCCCGGGGACTGAAGAAAGGAAATGGAGACCATCACTTTGGGCCACAGCCCACTTCCTTTGGGGTCTATCAGTCTGAGTAAGCTTTTCCATCTTAAATTCTTAACAGATGAAGTCTGGGATACGTAAGCTCGTGCGAACAAAAGGCTTTGGCAAAGTGAAAAGCAGCTATTGCAGGACACCATGATTTTTTCAAATGAATTTTACTTTTCAACTAATTCTGTGTCCTAAGTGCTAAGACCTTTACAGCCTGACATCGTTAATTAATGCAATGAGCTTTCATAATGCTGTGCCAGTGATGGCCAGCCTCTGCTGTTGTGACAAGAAAACATCTACCCATGACACGTAAGTAATCGAGCGTGGCCCTGTTCCTATAAAACCTTGTTTATGGAGGCGGAAACTTGAGTTTCATAGAATTTTCTTGCCATAAAATGTTTTTCTTTTGACTTTTTTTTTTTTTTTTTTTGGTCTTTGTCTTTAAAAACTTAAAATTATAAAAGCTGGGGCTGGGCAGGGAACTTAGTTGGTAAAGTGTTTGCTACACACAAACTCGAGGGGGCTGAATTTGGCTCTCCGGCAGCTACACGAAAAGCCATTTGCAACGACATGCGCCTATAATTCCTGCACCAAGAGGGAGACACAGGAGGGTCCCCTGGACTTGCTGGCCAGTCATTCTAGTCAACTGGTGAGTGCCAGGCTCAGAGGGAGACCCTGGAGTGTTGAAGAACAGCAGAGGAAGACACTCAGTGTCAACCCCTGACCTCCGAATGCACAGGTGCAGTCTGTACCCACAGACATGTGCGCACACACACAAATCCATTGGCTGATTGATGTTCAATTGATTGTTTAAATGTAAAAGCCATTCCTTGATCTCAGGCTCTAAGAAGCAGGTTCCAGGTCAGAGCTGGTCGGAACACTATCGTCTACTGATTCCTGGTTTAGATCATACTTTAACAGGCAACAGAAATCCAATACATTCAGACAAAGAAGTATAACTGGAAATGTGGGTGAGTTTATTCTTTAAGCTTCTCAAGACCCCAGAAAAACAATGACTTCCCATTTATAAAGCACCTTAGTGTCAGGAGATAGCGCCATTGGTAAAGTGTTTGCCGCGCCAGTGGAGGACCTGAGTTAGATCCCCAGAACCTACATTAAAAAAAATAATAATAAAATAAAAATTAAAAAAAATCCAGGCTTGGTAGCCTGTACTTGTAATCCCTATACTAGGGAGGAAGAGCAGGCCACTTTAGACTACTTGATGAGTTCCTGGCCAGTGACACACTCGGTCAGCTCCTGAAGAATAATGCTGAGGTTGACTTATGGCCTCCATACATACATGCGCACACACACACACACACACACACACACACACACACACACACTTACTCACGCATCCCCACACACTCACACTGGAACACATACTCTGAACACATACACACACACACTAACACATGGACACCCACACACTGGAACACATACTTATGTATGCACACATACACACACACACACACACATACACACACACACACACATCCCCAAACACTCACACAGGGACACCCACACACTAGAATACATACTTATGTGTACACATACATGTATCACCACACACTCACACACCCACACACTGGAACACATACTTATGTATGCATACACATATACACACACACACACATACACACACACACACATACACACACATATCCCCACACACTCACACAGGGACACCCACACACTAGAACACATACTTATATGTACACACACATGTATCACCACATACTCACACACTGGAACACATACTTATGTACACACACACACACTTTACCATTCCACAGTGATTCTCCAGAGAGACCCTCAAGGTGGGTCTCTGAACCACTTGGCCATGGTGGTCTGCACTAAGATAGTTGGGTTTTTATCCACTCTATGCAGTCCCATCTCTCCCGTTTCCAAAGTGCTGGTGAAAGTACCCTGCCATCCCTAATAAAAAGCCATCGGGACACACGGCCTGACCATCCCAGGCTAATCCACAAGCTTGGCTCCTCCATGGTGATAATCACCAGTCACAACTTTTGGCAGAGACGCCCCAGACGGTCAGTAAAGAAGACAAAAGGAAAAGCCATAATCCCTGGTGATGAATAGTGTTTCCCAGCCACAAGCTGAGCCCCGAAAGCCCAGGCAGAAGCAATGGCGCAGACAGAACTTTTGGATCTGACTCCAGTGTTTTGGGAGGTGGGGGGAGAATAATTCTATTTCCTTTTAGCTTTCAATGCCTCGTGGGAATGTCCAAATTAACCTCCAAAGGACTGCCACGATGGTGTCTCTTGCTAACAGTGTCCCCAGGCAAACTTTATTATCTGGACAACATTCTTCCCAAGGTGAGAGAGAGGCTATCTCAGAAGAAAAGACTGGAGAAGAGGCTGAAGAAATGATAAAGTATAGTCTGCATCACTGGGTCCTCTGGTGTATCTCTATGACAAAGGGGAAAAGGTAAGCTCGGTGACCACAGCCCACAGCAGAGAAAAGCTAGCCACAGCCACCTGGGCTAACAGTCTGAGTCACTTTATCACTAGTAAGGAGTGAAAAAGAAGAGGCAGATGTGGACACCATAAAGCAGGATCGGGGCTGAGGAGACGGTCAGTTGGTAAAGTGTGTGAGGATCTGAAGTCTGATTCCCGGCACCCACATAAAAGCCAAACATGGTGGCACATGTCTGTAACCCCGGTACTGAGAAGGCAAAGATCGCAGGGTTCCTGGAGCTTATTGGCCAGCTAGCTTAGTCAAACCAGCAAGCTCCGGGTTCAGTGAGAAACCCACCTCAAAAAATAAGGCAGAGAACAGTTGAGGAAGACACTTGATGTCAACCTCTGTCCTTCACACAAGCAAATATGTATCTGTGTGTGCATGTGAGCACACACACACACCATAGGAAAAGATACAGAGAGAAGATTCACAAAAGAGGAAATAAAATTGATAAACAAAACCAGGAAGAAATGTTCGACCTCACTAGCAACCAAATTAATAAAATTCAAAACCACAACATGCAGGGGTTCTCGTGTGTCAATACTGCAAACATTTTCAAAGAAGCAATGGCCACAAGGCCTGGGTACAGCGTCTCACACACCAGTGAGTACAATGAACAGACCGAAGCTGGTCCATCCCCGACAAAGCCAGGGCACCTGCCCTGATGCCTCCATTGTCCCTCTGACCCCAAGAAGCCACGGGAAGCAAGCCAGTAAGCAACACTCCTCCATGGCCTCTGCATCAGCTCCTGTTTCCACTTGCTGCCTGTTTGAGTTCCTGTCCTACCTGACTGCCTTCTGATGACGAACTGTGATGTGCAAGTAGAAGCAAAATAAATTCTTTCCTCTCTCTCCAAGTCATGGTGTTTCGTCTCAGCAATAGACACCCTAACTAAGAACCGAGGATGGCCTCGAACTTCTAATCTTCCTGCCTCTGTGTCCCAAGTGCTGGGATTACAGGTGTGCACCCCCACACCTGGTTTATGACTTTCTGGGGATCAAAGCCAGGGCTTCACGCACGCAAAGCAGACATTCCACGAACGGCTGCTGCTCCAGCCCCTGGGTGTGTTTGCTCTAGGAGAAGATAAAATGTGACTCCGGGGACTGTTTGAGGGACAGATCTAGGGTTATTACATTTTTAAATTTTTATCTACATTTCCAAACGTGCTGAAATAAGACAGGAAAAGATAATTTAGCTTATTTTAACAGGTTTGGGGTGGGGAGGAAAAATGTTTGAAAACCCGTAAGCTGCTTTCTACCCTACAGTTCTCCAAGATGAGAGGCCGCTTTATTTCCTCTGGTTTTTATTTTCATTGATGTGTGTGTTTGTGTGTGTGTGTGTGTGTCTGTGTGTCTGTGTGTGTGATGTTTTTTGTGAACATGTGTGATGGCGGGCATGCATGTATGTGTGTTCACATGTATAGCGGCCAGAGGTTAATGGTGAATGTCTTCCTCTCTCACTGCTCTTCATCTTTTGAGACAAAATCTCTCCCTGAATCCAGAGCTTGTTTTTACGTAAGGTGAGGGAGGGCCAGAGAAGATGCTAGCTACATGATTGTCAAGCTGAAATAGACATTTGTAGGATATTTTCTTTCTTTTTTAATTTATTTATTTTATGTGCACTGGTGGGAAGGTGTCAGATTCCCTGGAACTGGAGTTACAGACAGTTTTCGAGCTGCCTTTTTGTGGGTGCTGGGAATTGAACCCGGGTCCTCTGGAAAAGCAGCCAGTGCTCTTAACTGCTGAGCCATCTCTCCAGCCCCATTTGTAGGATACTTAAGGAAGAAAATACCAGACATACAGATCACCCTCAGGGTATTCAGAATCTTGTGACAGAATCCACCACCCGCAGACACAGCACTGCTACAAGCCTGGATCTTAGGGAAAGAACCGCAAGAATCACCCAGCACAAGAGAATGCAGCTCGGGGCTACGTGACAGCAGCTGCAGGCTGGGCTCCTAACAGGGTTGCCTGTTCTGAACTGATCGGAACACCAGGTTTATAAGACCGGCCAGGTGAAGCTTTTGTGGAGGCAATGCTGATCTGAGGTCTCTCAGAAGCCTCTACATAGAGGTCTGGACTAAATCCATCGAGAAGTAAACATACTATAGAAACCATAAAGGAAATCTCTGCATGGACTAGGCATTCACAGGCAACAGCAATTGTCCAGGGCCTGAATCCGGGACAGTGTGTAAGTGGGCAACTCTAAATATTCCATGGTTGTATTGTATTGGAAAGGAAATGGCATGTTGGGGGGAAACTTCCTTCATTCCAATAAGCCCCCCCCCACTACAGCAGCATTCAACAATGGTGGCCTAGCAGGCCACACAATGCAAGCTCTGGGGTGGGGAACACCAGCCGAGAAGACCAATGTTCACCCTCATAGAGGAGATATTGCAATCTTGGGCATCATAGAGAAAACGAAGATGAGAGAAGAAAATTAGCATTTTCCTCCTACGGTCAAAACTAAATGAGTATATTGACAAGGAACTTATTTATTAATTTTAATTACCATTCTGGGTTGCAGGTGACATGACTGTCAATACACAGTATATGGGCTGGAGACATGTCTCAGTCAGTAACGTGCTCGCAGTGCAAGTGTGAGGTCCAGAGTTCGAGCCTCAGAACGTGCATTAAGAAGGCTGGGTGTCGGGGTTGGGGATTTAGCTCAGTGGTAGAGCGCTTGCCTAGCAAGCACAAGGCCCTGGGTTCGGTCCTCAACTCTGGGAAAAAAAAAAAAAAAGAAGGCTGGGTGTACTGGAGCGCATCTGTAACCCCAGCACCAGGGAGGTGGAGGCAGGAGGATACCTGGGTTTGATGGTGAGTTTCAGGCCAGCGAGAGACCTGGTCCGAAAAATCAAGGTGGACAGCGCCCAAGGAATGACACAAAGGTTTTCCTCTGGCCCCGCATGCACATGCATCCACACCCACACAAACACACGTTTTAATGGTATGGATATCGTGTGCTTTGATTTAGATCTGAAATCTACGCTGCTGTTGTTGATATGTGGTCTTTTCTGTCTTGGAAATCCGTGTCCTTAGGATGAATGACCTTGTTAGATGAACACTGCCAAACCCAGGGTCACTAAGAACCTTTGCTCTAATCCTTCTTGTCAGGTTTTTAGGTATGCTCACTGAACATTTTGACTATAAATGAGAGAGTTGAGGAAGGGTATTCATTCTTTTTATTCAGTATAGTTTTATTTTTCATATTGTATTTTAGTTCTATTTCTATTAGTATCTAACAGCATAAAACACACCAAACAGTTCTTATTTTAGCTTTTGCTTTATTATTCCTTTCCAGTATATATGTGGGGGTGTGGTGTGGTGTGGTGTGGTATGCAAACAGACCTGCATGAATGTTTCCGTGTGTGTGTGTGTGTGTGTGTGTGTGTGTGTGTGTGTGTGTGTGAACACATGTTAAGGGGTGTACACATGTGCAAATGTACATGTAGAGACATAAACTTGATAGCAGGGATCACCCTCTATGACCCTTCCACCTTATTCTTCAAGGCAAGGTCTCCTAATAACCCAAAGCTTGCCTGTATAATGTGTCTTACTGTCTTGAGGTCTTCAAGCCAAATGAACTTGTGGGAGTTCTTTCTTGACAGGATACTGAGCAGCACCCGGGAGATGCACTAAGGCCCACTCTGGGCTCTCTGATCTTTACTTAAGGGTGGGGCTGGAGAGTTGAGTGGGTAAGAGCACTGGCTGCTTTCCCAGAGGACTCAGGTTTGATTCCCAGCACCTACTTCGTAGCTCACAACCGTCTGTAACTCCAGCTCCAGGTAATCAGGTACACAGGTGGTACACGGGTTTACATGCAGACAAAACAACCATACACCAAAATGTTTGAAAAATGAAGAATAACATCAAGTGTTTAAGCAGGATGAACAACACAGCACTTGAGAGGCAGAGCCAGGCAGATCTCTGTGAGTTTGAGGCCAGCCTGGTCTACAGAGCAAGATCCAGGACAGGCACCAAAGTTACACAGAGAAACCCTGTCTAGAAAAACCAAAAAGAAAAAAATGTGAAGAAAAAAATTAGGAGCCTAGATACACAGGAAAAGATTTATAAGCAAGAGAGTGTGGAGTCTATAAAGATGAGGGTCCCCACAAGCCTACATTTCTGCTTATTTGTCCATGTGTTTGTTTTTTGAGACAGAGTCATGGTCATGGCTGATCTGCAATTCTGTATGTAGCCAAGGATGACTTTAAATTTCTGATCCTCTAGCCTCCAGCTCCCCAGCGTTGGGGAGATAGTTTGTTTGGTACTGGGGGTGGAAGCCAGGGCTTATTACATGCTAGGCAAGAACTCTGTCAAACTGAGTCACATCCCCATCCTCTCAACATTTCTTCCACAATGCCTGTTTCAAAATAGGCACTCTGAGGAAGACACTGAAACATGAGAGGTGTCCTTGATATTGAAATGAAAACTAATGTCAGTGTGGTGGCCCCTGCTGGTAATCCCAGCACTCAGTAGGTACGGGCAGGATGATCAGCCCTCAAGGTTATCACCAGCTACATAGAGAGTTCGAAGTCAGCCTGAAAACATGAGACCTGAGACCCTGTCTCAAAAATCAAAAAAGAAAAAGATTTTTAAAAAGTCAAATGTCACGTGGGCTATAAAACAGACACATAAAAGAACTTAATTTCTCCAGATTGACTTGCTGAAGTTTCCTTTCTTCCTGTCATTCAGACCCAGTATATCAAAACAGATCCAAACACCTTCTCCTATCCACCACACCTTCTTGAACTTTTGGTGTGAAACCTGGAAGTCCCTCATGGCAATCCTCTGTCCTTCCGAGGTCCACCCCAGCCAAATGAGCCAGGTAGGAAGAGTCTATGCAGATGACTTAGTTCCTTTGACTTCATCCGATGTCCCTGCCCCAGGGACAGGGACTGTGTGTGCCCCAGACACACACAGGCTCTGTCCACCAGAGCTGAAGCTGGTAGGAACAGACAGACATGAGGCGTATTTCCTCACTGTGTTTCATAAGGTGTGAACTTCTCCTTTGTGAAAGTTGCCTATGCGCCTCAGCTTTCCTGTCTCCACATTCTCAAATTGGTGTGTAAGTGTGCTTGTGTCCTGCTCCCCCAGTGTGTGCGTGCATACGTGCGTACGTGCGTGCATGTGTGTGTGTGTGCACGCAGGTGTGGCCACAGTCCAGCAATGTGTGCACTGGCAGAGGCCAGAATAGGACAAGATGGTTGTGCGTGGTCCTCCACTGCTCTTCACCTCAAGCTCTGGGATCTGTTTGTCTCCACCCACAGTGTTGGGGTTACAGGACATCCAGGCCCAGGCTTTTATGTAAGTGCTGGGATTTTGAACTACAGTCTTCATGTTGGCCAAACAAATGCTCTTTACCCACTGAACTAATCCCCAGCCCCACTGCTCTGTTCTTTACTTGACTACAGTTTCCTAATCAGAAAATGAGAGGTTTAAAAAAAAAAACTGATAGCAACGCTGCCACTCTTCAAATAAAGTCTTATGTAGGACTAGCGGGGCTGGGGATGCAGTTCAGTTGGTAGAGCGCCTGCCGAGCATGCCCAAAGCCCTGAGTTCAATCTCCAGCATGGCCTATGTCAGACATGGTGGCAAAGAGCTATAATCCAACACTGGTGAGGTGGAGACCAAAAGATAAGACATTCAAGGTCATCTCCAGCCTCATAGCAAAGTACAGGCCAGTCTGGGCTATAGGAGACTTTGTCTCAAACACACACACACACACACACACACACACAGAGTTACAGTGTCTTCTGGACATGATAGGACCACTGCTTTCATGAACTCACAGAAGCTGCGCACGATTGTTTGCACAAGATTGTTTGCACAAGGCCTGCACATCATCAATCAAGCCAGTTAACAACCCAGCATGGACTAAGAAGGGACTCATAGCTGAGGTACTATTGACAACTGATGATTTCTAGTGGAGTGATGGTTTTCTTTAATGACCCCTGGTTGGTCAACTATGCTCCAGTGGAAAGCCCCACACCCATGTGTATATAGGCAGTACAAACTGAACTCAGTGGGTTATCAAAAAAAGAAAGAAAGGACAGGAAAGGGGGTGTGGGAAACATCCAGGAGGAGTTAGAGGGGGAGTTGGGAAGTTAGTACGTTTGAAAGACAAGTTTACAGTATGAATTTCACAAAGAATAACATTCTTAATTTTATTTTTTTTAAATTTTTTTATTTTATAATTTAATTTTACATATCAGCCACGGATTCC
>CABHPQ010175585.1:0-49436 GCA_902168405.1 Peromyscus aztecus
ATGAATGTTTATTGAAACTGTAGTCACAAGAACCAAGTTACTGAAGCAGCCTAGATTCTGTCAACAGATGAATGGATAATGGAAATATTTCTATACAAAGTTGAGTTTTACTTATACAGAAAACAAAAACAGAATGAAATTTTGTCATTTTGTAGGAAAATGAATGGGACTGGAGATTTTTTCATTAGGTGAAATAAGCCCGATTCAGAACACAAATACTATACAGGCTTATTTCTTCATATGTGGTATCTAAACTGAAAAGACTTGAAAGTAGAAGGGGTGCTACTTAGGAAGAGGAAAGGGGTCACTGGAAGGAAGAAGGGTTAGAGAAAAAGGAAGCAGATATAAGAAAGATGAAAATACTTGATATACACGCATGGAAATTTCAAAATGAGATCTACTGTTTTTTACAATTACTATACACTATGAAGAAAAACAAAAGAAAATCTGAAATATGGAAAAATGAAATACTTCAGAAAGCAATTTTGAAGCTTCTTAATAGGGAGGGCAAAGGGGCATGAGGTAACTTCAGTGGGTTGTGGTTTGTTAATATCCTTAGGTAGTGATTACAACTATGATAGAAGTCTGTCTGGGGATGAGTTCAGTTGGTAAAGTGATGGCCCAATGTGCAGGGTGATGCCCCAGTTAGACCCCCAGCAACATAGGCACGGGGCATGGTAGGACATATGTGTAATCTCATCCTTCAGGTGGAAGAGGCAGGAAGATCAGCAGTTCAAGGTCATACTCAGTTATATATCAAGTTCAAGGCCAATCCTCTATCCCTTTTTATACATATATTTGTATACATATACACATGCACACACACAGGCATATACACTCATATGTTCTCTTCTGATACATAAACCCAATACTTTAGTGCTACAGAACCTGGCCTACTGTGTAACAGAAGATTGGGTTACAAGTTAGCAGCCCTTCGGGAAGCAATGACCACACCAACATAAGGAAAATTAGAAGCCAGACCTCTGGAGGTCCTGAAATGTCTAGGACCAGCTGTGGCTGCTGCAGAAGCCTGACATGCCAAGCGCCCTCGAAAGTATACATTCTTACAGAGCTATCTACTGAACCAGTTTCCCACCGTGGGAAGCAGTCTCTCTGGGGAAAGTCCAGCCTCCTCCCCGGAAGGCTGAAGTCGTCCAAGATATATTCTGTGTTTCCTTGACACTTGCCAAAATCAGACAGTAGGATTCAACAAATCGTTCTAAATACTGTACTTAATACATTGTTCCCCGTGAGACTATAGGGTGGAAGTGGTCCAGCAAGCTCGAAAACAGGCTGCTTCTGGGTGTGATTAGATTAGCCTGCCTGAAGACACATTGTTCTCCAGCCTGTTCTACTCACAAGCTTTCTTTTTTTGATTCGAAGGGCAAGTGGCTGCTTGAATTAGTGATTTTACCACTCCAGCCACATCTCAAGAACAGCAGAGTCCTTCCTCCCCATTTATATCTGATTGTCCCAAAGCAATTACTTAATGGCACCATATCTGTGTTCACAGGAGAGGGCCTAGGAAAAGGCCAAAGTGACAACCAATTTTCCCATGAAATCACAGCAGAGCTGCAGGAGTGGGAGACAGGCTCACCCTCCTGATTCACTGGATGATGGAAACAGAACCCAATCTGGAATCTAGTCTCCACCCTTCACCAATGAGAAAGAGAGAAGCAAAGCCAAGTTCTAGCAGCTGTACGAGAGAGAGAGAGAGAGAGAGAGAGAGAGAGAGAGAGAGAGAGAGAGACTTGGCAAACTTGGACTGACCCAGAGCAAATGCTTCTTTTCAAGAATTTTTGCTATTTTTATAACTGAACTCAAGAAAAAATAATCTTCATTTTGGAGCCCTGGACGATCCAGGCTGGAATTTTAAACTTCCAATCTCATACAGCACATGAGGCTGCTATGTTAAGAAGTCATTAAGAAGGTTCATCTCCAAGATCATTTAGGGCATACAGGGTTTGGACATCAGAAGTGTGTCCTGTGGGTAGAGGCATGAGAAGTCAGAGAAGCATTTAAATGGCTACACAACCATCCCCCATCAGCCTGATCCCTTCCCATCCTACAGGGAAACAACCAGAACCCTGGGGTCCTATTGATGTCCAGTCTCACCCTTCCAGATGGGGGGACACTGTATTCATCACACTAATCTCCAGCCCCCAGTTCCTGCAGGGGCTCCCCAAAGGACACCTGTTGGACATTAAATTGAGATTGAGTTGCAAAGCCCAGAGCCCACAACATAAGGCAAGGTCAGCTTTTCAAAGCTCTTGCAGATCAACTTTTCAGTATTCTTTAAAGTTTCATTAACAGTGTCAGGTCTACCCAATGGTTTCCACATTTGCTTTCAGCTTTCCAGACAACTGGAGCTGTCAACTGCCAACACCATCAGTAAAATTTAACCACATGAGACAGGGCAGCGTGGATAAAACACTCCAGAGAAAAGATAAAACAAAATGGGAGTGTTAAACCTTCATCGTTAAAGGCCTGTGCTATTTTCCTTTCAGCATCGTTAGCCCTCTGCAATAAAGCTACACTGATGTTGAACTGATTCGATAATTCACACGCGAAGAGCACATCTGATGGGACCCTCGGCAGTACCCAGCATCAACAGGCACACATATACCCCCTGAATTTATCAATCCCAGCCAATGACATCTTCTCTTAAGTAATTATGTCAAAAAATAAAAGAAGAAGAAAGGGGTGGCTCTTTCTCAAGTCTTGGTGAATATTCCTAGGTAACACTTAAGGAATATACTAATAATGGACTAATCCCACGTTGATGCTTTTCTGTGTTAATGCACAGGTACTGAATGGTTATTCTGACATCATAGGATCACCTTGCAATAACAACTTTCAGGCTTGTATACAGTCTCCCAAATGGTCCATAGTACCTGCACATACACAAATTCATGCCACATAGGATGTACTGTGTTCAGGGAAAATACAATATGGCTGACAACATGGATCAGTGGGTGAAGGCACTTGTGGCCAAACCTGACAACCTGAGTTCAATACCTGGAACCCACACAGTAGGAGAAAACCAATTTCCACAAGCTGTCCTCTGGTCTCCAAATAAGTAGTCCAAGTATGTATATACGTACATACACACAAAATAAATGCACAATGAATAAATGTAAGAAAAAACAAAACAGATTCATATAAAATCTATACCATGTTAATGCTGCATTTGGTGTTTCATTATATATTACTGCTAAAACATATGTGATCATCCTGACACTTCTTAGACATTTCTAACAAAAAAATCAGAAATAAATAACTTTCTGATAAAGCAATTTTGTAGTTAAATCTCTTGCATGTGGTACCACAGTCTCTGGATGAATATGCCTTGAAGATGAGCGGCAGGGATTCTGCAAAAGCATATCCTACAGCTTTTGATTTTATGTATTAGAAAATTATCTACAGATAGCATATATTTCCCCCAACACTGTTTTCTCCTACACGAATAATGACCCCGAGTTTTCTTTATTCTCCAGCTTAGCCAGTTTGATAGTTCAAAGGCTGACTGCGGACAGATTTTAATATAATTCACGTGCATAATATCATGAAGCAGCGGCTTAAAGCAGGTACCGTGACGGGCAGCACGCGAGGCAGCTTTGGGAACTAACAGCTTTGCAAAAGGCACGGTATGGATTGAGGTTGACGTTCCCAACTTTTATTTTTCATTAAGATGACACAAAACTTTTGCAGAGATTTCCAAAAGCCAGTATATACCAGGATTCTGTCACCTGGATCAGAGAAGGCCACTGTCACCTGAATAAGAGAAGGTCACTGTCACCTGGATTAGACCAGACCACTGTCACCTGGGTAAGACCAGGCCACTGTCACCTGGATCAGAACAGGCTGCCGTCACCTGGATCAAACCAGGCCACTGTCACCTGGATCAGACCAGGCCGCTGTCACCTGGATTAGACCAGGCTGCTATCACCTGGATCAGAACAGGCCGCTGTCACCTGGGTAAGACCAGGTCGCTGTCACCTGGGTAAGACCAGGCCGCTGTCACCTGGATCAGACCAGGCCGCTGTCACCTGGACCAGCCTACCCCCTCATATCATCTCTTATTGCATAGTCTGTAGAAGTCTGTCTTTAAACCAGGTTTGTGGTTACATGTGTGTAGGCATACACACCTGCGTATCTGTCACATATAATCTATACATAAGCATATATACATATGTATATATATGAATATGCTTACACGGGTATATATACATATACATTAATACATTTGATATTGATGCTTAGGTATGCCTGTGTGGTTTTTGGGTTTGTTCCTTTTTGTTTTCTCATACTGAGGAATGAATCTAAAGTCTCAGACAAATTTGGCAAGTGCACTACCACTAAACAACACTCTTAGCCCTTTTTCTCTCTTTCATTTTGAGTCAGGGTCTCAGACAGTTGCCTAGGCTGACCTCAAACTTGTGGTCCTGCTGCCTCAGGCTCACAAGTATAAACACAGAGAATTTTAGACCTTGTATTTCCCCCGTTTGTCTCAGTAAATCAGATAATGTATTTTCTTATTTACAGTGTGGAAGGGGTCACTCCAACAGACACTGTCAGAGCAAGTACCTCAGAAGGAAAAGAAAATACATCTTTCAAAATTCTGCTTCATAAACCTAAGTGAAAGCTGAAATGGCAGTGGAGGCTATTTCAGGAGTATGGGACCCACTCATTGCATCCCAGAAGAAGAGCAGACTCTGTGGGGCTCTGCAGGGTGCCGCAGCCACAGCCCACACACCATCGTCATCGTAACTGCCATTTGTGGGCACGGTGCAGGGGCATGCCTCGATCCTGTGTGCCTGCCTCAGCCACACACCTGCTTCAACGGTGTGAGCTCAGCCTGTGGGTTTCCCTTGATTGATGTTGGTATAACTGCTTTGCCCTCTGCGGGCGAAGGGAAGTGGGCTTTGCTCAAAGCAGTTTGTGGTGCCTCACACTTCCACTTGGTATCACACGGAGAAGAGAAGGAGAGAGAAGCTCATGCAGCCTGTTGGCCCTCCCCACACTCACTGAAGGACTGAGGAACACTGGACCTTAAAATAAAACCAAACAAACAGGCTTTGAAAACCAGGAAACAAGAAGCCAGCGAAGGAAGCATCTGTGGCTTTCACTCTGAAACAACCCCATGAGACACATGTGTGTACACAAACACATAAACTCACATATATACATACCATTGCCACCAGAGAATAGGCCACTGATTTTACTATTTCCAGTTTTGCCTGGAAGCTGTTTTTTTTTTCTTGACTAAACATATTTTCCCAAACTGTAGCAATATTTACAGAATCATTCTAACCCAGAGAGAGAGGAAGTGTCTATTGGAGCCACAGTATGGCTTTTAGCAAACACTAAAGCCAGGCAGCAGTGAGCCCCCTATGTGCGTAACTTTTCATCTTTTCATAGATAACTCTTACTTTCAAAATAAATCTATGCATCAGTAAATGTAAAAAGCCCCTGTGTAGTGTCCATGGCACCCACTCAAGAAAGCTGAGTCAGCCACTGAGATTCCCAGATGAATGATCCCAGAACCTCAGAGTGACTTTGATGGTTCTACCTGGAGCTCCCCTTTCACTTACGTCTGTTCCTCTACTGGAGGGGGGGTAGGCCATAACCATGATTTTAGGAAAAGAAAAGGAGGAGGAGAAGGAAGAGGAAGAGGAGGAGGAAGAGGAGGCGGAGGAGGAGGCGGAGGAGGAAGCAAGAACAATGACAAAGGAAAGAAAGCAGACAATACCTGTATATGCTACCAAAGTAGAAGCCCACATGTAATGCCTGTGTTCAGTTCAGTGTGAAATGGGCACTTCCGAGCAACAGAAATAAATATGATAATTTCAAAGGACCAATCTACATGATTCCTTAGATTGAAATGTGCCACAGTAGCATCAGAAGTCCAGACAAAAGGCTTACAAAGCACAGAGGCTTCCACTCCTTGTAGCCTCTTTCTTCCTGAATTACCTAACCCCTTTTGTGACTGGACTCCTTAGCTCAGGAACAATGTGAGGTAGACATAGACAAGAAGAGAAGTACCCAAACAATCCCTGAAACCAGATCCTGGGTAAACCCAGTCATGGAGTCCACAGGCCTCTCTCTATCCATTCATACCTTCCAGTTGTCTTTGGCCAAAACCAAGGTTTTCTCCCATCTTGTTTAAAAAGCATTATTAGTTACCTACAAAATCTGGTTTAATTTTTGAATTCTGTAACGGAGTTAATCACAAATCACTTTTATCCTTTATGTGTATTTTCTCCCACTAGTCTTGGAGTCTGGCCACTTTGCTTTGTACTAGAGGGGATTTCACAGTAACACACTAGTACTTTCTATTCACCTTCAAAAGTATGGGAATAAAATGCAGCACTGGCATCTTTCATCATTTGGCAACAGCAGAATACATTCAACAGGAACAGCCACTAACAGAAACTCATCCTTTCAGGAACTAAAAACACAGTAGCAGGAAGGAGTGGAGAGATGGCACAGTGGTTAGAAGCACTGGCTACTCTTCCAATAGACCAGGGTTCAATCCTCAGCACCTACATGGCAGCTAACAACTGTCTGTAACGCCAGTCCCAGGGTATCCAATGACATCTTCTCATCTCTGCAGGCACTGCACACACATGGTGCATAGACATAAACATTCAGGCAAACAGGTATAAACATAAAACTATAAAATAGTAGGACCCCCCGCCCCCCGCCAAGGGCATCATGTAGTCAGAATGGTTTGAATTTCCTACATAGTCAAGAATTCCCTTGAACTTCTGAGGCTGAAGCTGATGTGCTGGATTTTCAAGCATACACCTTCATTCCTGCTTTATAACATGCTGGGATTGAACCAAGGGTCTTGGACATACTAGGCAAGCACTCTACCTAGTGAGCTACACACCCAGCCCCAGCATTTCTTAATCATATATATAGTACCCAGGAAGTCTATGTCACCACCTGATATAGTATCCACATGGCTCCTAGAAGATTCTGACAGATGATAGGAGTCAGATATTACAGAAAATATGCCAATTGAATTCGATGTAGACAACGTCCTTTAAAATTTAAAAGGTTTATGTGCACAGAGAGAATACATCTTCCATGCAGTGTTACAAGACGAACAGAAACTAAATGTAACTCCTACGATTAAGAAAACAATAATTTGGGATTCTCATTTCTATAACGTCCATCCATGAAGGTTATGAATACCTTTAAGTCTGTAATTACCGTCAACCCAATTTTAAGGGTAACCAGGATGCTAGAGGTTGGGTATAAGGAAATTGAATTTTTAGGAATTTAGATCCCAAATTACAAAGTTCTAACTTTGTTAAAAATAATAATAATAATGAGGAGCATACTTAATATGAACTAAACTACAAGATTTTTCTCTCCTCAACTTAAGACATCTGTTTCTACTGGATAATTCCCTTAAGTACACCGCATTGCAAGACCAAAATAGAAATGTTCAGACATGCACAAGAGTCAAGTCACTGTCTTAGGCAATGGGTGTGTTCACATGGTTATAACACGGTTAGTGGAACAATAAAGGATTGGCATCAGACTGAACATGTGGCTCAATGATAGAGCACTTACTCAGAATATACTAGTAAGGAACTCTGGGCATTGCTCAGTAGTATAGCGTATGCCTAGAATCTGCTCACCAGTAGAGGACCTGCCTATCTGAATCCACTGGTTGGGGTTTAGGAGAAGTGGTTCAACTGTGGAGTGCCTGCCTATTACCTACCAGTGAGGCAGTGGTGGTATAGCTCAGAGGTAGAGCCCATGCCTAGAATCCATCTGTGGAGCTGAGGTGCAGCTCAGTAATAGAGTGATTGCCTTGACGTATTAAGGTCCCAGGTTTATTCCCTAGCACTACAAAAAAAGAAAAAGAAAAACAAAAAAAAAAAAAAAGAAAAGATGGGCATGAATTCATCTCTGAAACACAGCAATTAAAACTAACAGTAAATGTGCATAAAAATGTCTGTGCATACATTGCTGTTTTAGAAATATTCAGTATTTTATTTCAGTTACTATCACTCCTACCAGGAATCACATAAAGCAAGCAAGTACATTCCCGTTACACATGAAGAAATAATCTGAAATCTGACAGACAAGCTAAACTCAATCCTGGCTCTTCCCCTTGGTAAACCCTCTCTCTACTCCTCTCCTGTGGGAGTCCACCTAGGAAAACGACAGGAAAGAGTACAATGAAAAGCCCTTGCCCTGGCCACCAGGACAGGTATGGAGTGGCCGTTACTCAACCCCAGCCTACAATGACTGTGGAAAGCTGCTGTGAGAGTTAAGTCAGAATAGCAAATCAACTGCTATGTGAAAAACTGAAATTGTAGCCAATTACGGAATGACATAAGTTCACACACATGCACTAACTCTACTGAATGGGCGAATACAGCACATTTGAAGAGTGGCTTGGGCTCTCTGGGCCACCAGTTTATGTTATCTCCACTAGCCCACCTGTTTCCCACTTACTGTACCCACCAAAAAGCCATACTGTCAAGAGTCCCAACAGAGCACTGTTGAATTTGTATTCAGGTAACATACAGTTTATACATCAAAACTCTCCTTAAAATAACAAATGGTTACAGTGGATGAGCAAGTACCACACATTTTAACAAAAACACCTATCTGATCACATTTTAGTGCCTGCAAATGAACAATAAAGGAACGGTAAAGCCCCTGAATGGTCTGGTCTATAGCAGTCACACAGCTCCTGACATCAATTGATCTAGTCTCTTCCAAAACCAGTGACTATTTCAAAAAACTAGACCACAAAAGCAAAAGCACCTGTAGGAAGCACCACTAATCCTGTGACCTTTCTTGTCCCCCTTTCCCCTTCAAATGTGATGACCTGGTAGTCCTGGGATTCTTCCTAGAGGAGTTGGGGACTCACTCTGTCAGCCCCAGCTGTTCAAAACTCAGTCCAATCTGTTCCATAGAGTTGGCTGTATGGGAACAATGTGGATACAGTTCACCTTCATTTGCTGCAAAGATCATGAACCATCAGAGAGAGAGACAGAGACAGAGACAGAGAGACAGAGAGACACACAGAGAGAAACATACACACAGAGTCAAAGAGAATATCCAAGGCTCAATAGAATCCCAGGGTAACAGTTCAAAAATGGAAAGATGCTGTTAGTCAGGCCATCTGACAGTTTCTACAGCCAGAGAAGTAGGAAGAAACAAGGGCAAGAAGAATGGAAAATCAGAAAGATATGGAAAGCAACAGCCAAAACGCATCTGGCAAGTGTGCACACTCATGTGAGGAGAGAATAGAGTGCAAAAAAGAAATTTTGAAATAGAGACAAGACCATCCTTCACATGAAGTCTTGGTTGTGACAGGATTCTACATGTCTGCCAGCTCAAACACCCCACACCAGAGGCACAAGGAAACTTGGAAGGAGAATAGGAGCACGGTAGACAGATTTCAAATCTATGTGGGAAGCACGGGATATTCTGGACAATTCTGAGCACTGTGAGAGACAGTGAACTCAATGCAACCTATGGTTAAATCATGTAGCTGGCCTTTCATTCACAAAAATGGCTAAATTATGGTGTGATGTGTTTCCTCACTCCAGCCCTGTACTCTGCTATTTAAATCTTAAAATGAGTCACATTTAAGACTTGTCTTTCAAACAACCTTTTCCCACTAAAACACCAGAACTGTGAAAATAACCCTCCATCAGCGTCCCCTTCACAGAAAGTCCTGTCTGTTGTTATATAAACAGCTGGGAAATCTTTAGTCACAATGACATCAAAGTCAAAACTTGTGCTATATGACTCTGATTGACATACAACTCTAAAGGAAATTCAAATCTCAGTCAGTAATGAACAGAGAATTGGTAGATAGATGGGAATTTGCCTAGCAGATTCCAACTCCTCAGGCTTCACATCCCTGGAAACCACGCAGGTATTAAACTAACAAAAACAACAGTTCCTTCCCTCATTTTTTACTGGTCTGTCTCTTCTCATCCTTAGCATAACCAATCCATGGGCTTTTCTGGATGACACACAAGGAGGTAAGTGTCTCACAGAGGCCAAGGTGCTATGAAACATTCTACAAAGCACAGGATACCACCCCCTGTTGAATATTCCTTACACTGTGTGAAGATATGTCACTGTGATTTGTTTAATAAAGAAGCTGACTGGCCAATAGCTGACACGTAGAGGTTAGGTGAGACATGCAGGCAAAGAGAGAGCAAAGGAGAAGAGAGGAGTCTCAGAATCATGCAAGGAGGCACAGAGAGAAGGAGATGAACTTGCCTTCATACTAAGAAAAGGTACCAAGTCACATGGCAGAATCTAGATAAGAAATGGGTTGATTTAAAATGTAAGCTTTAGTTGGTAACAAGCTGAGCTATTGGCTGAGCATTTATAATAATAAGTCTTAGTGCGGTTATTTGGGAACTGACTGGCAGGACAGAAACATCCATCTACAACCCCCAATATACAATGATCCAATCCCAAACAAATGTCCACAGTGCTGAGGCTGAAAAACTCTTCAGAGAGTTAGTTGTTGTGGGAGTAGAACTCCCTTAAAAAAAAAAAAATCCCTGATGGTTTGTTTGTATGCGTGTATGTACATGTGAGTGTGTGTGTGTGTTAATGAGTGTGTGTGTGTGTGTGTGTGTGTGTGTGTGTGTGTGTGTGTGAAACTTGTGTAATGGTGAGAAGATGGCTCCAGGTGTCTTTCTCTACTGCCCTCCACTTATTTTTTGAGATAGAATCTCTCACTGAACCTAGAACTCACATATTCAGCTGCACTGACTCACCAGTAAGTCTCAGGAATCCAACTGTCTCCACCTCCCCAGCAGGAACATTATAAGCATTCATTGCTATGTCAGGCCTTTTGAAAGCTGGATCACAGGAGCTATGAACTCAGGTCCTCACGCCATCTCCTCAGCCCACCCTACGGTTTTACAGTCAGGGAGCTAAAGGGGATTCCAGGGACTATCTGTGTGTTTTCTTGTCACTGACTAAACAAACACGTGACACAAACAATTAGGAAGAAAATTTTATTTTGATTCAGGTGTCAGGGGGCTGAGCCCATGCCTGCTTAGTCCCACACACGTGGAAAGAACATTGCAGTAGAGGGAACATATAATAAAGAACCTTATTCACCCTCATGGCTTACAGGAAGTAGTGAGATGGAGACACGCAAAGACAAGATACCCTCAAGGATGCCCAGGTGAACTCCTTCCTCCAGCAAGATCCCCACCTCCTAAGGTCTCCAGATCCTTTCCAAATAGTGTCATCATCTAAGGTTCTAACCTTTAACATATGTTCTGGAGTAAGGGAGATGTGTTTCATATTGAAACCATAACATCTTGCTGCTATTAAATGTCTTCTCTTCACATTTAACATAACCGTACAGGACAGCAACAGACAGAAGTTTAGAATAGGATCACCCTGGAACCCAGTATCCCATCGAGCACCAAACTCCAAATGAGGCTCTAGTGGGTGATTTAATTGCCAAACTACCTCCAAAGGAAAGATAAATAACAGTCTTAATGAATTACCAAAAGGGTGCTTTTAAGTATATGGACCCAAGACTTTAACATGGAGTTTATTAATGTGTGTGTGTGTGTGTGTGTGTGTGCGTATGAGTGCATGTGCACTCTAATGTATATACATGTGGAGGCTATAGGTCAATGTCAGGTGTCATCCTCAATCAGTCTCCACATTTCTGTTTTGCCTTGTTTTGGGACAGCGTCTCTCAGTGAACTTGGAGCTTACAAATTGGCTAGGCTGGCAGGCCTGTGAGCTCCAGTGATCTGCCTGCCTCTGTCTCTGGGGCTTATATTTTAAAGGAAGATAAACCTTTATCCTGGCCACCTGTCATACAGACACACCCACACAAGCACACCCCCCCACATACAAACACCAGAGAGGCTCTGTCAAAGTCAATTGACTCTAGTTAAAAAGACTCTATGTAAGTCTTACATTGGCTTGAAATAAAAGAAACTCACCTGGGAGATGCAGAGGAAGGATGTTGAACTCTTTCCTAAAAACAGACAGCCAACCCCAAACCACACCTGGAGATTAATTAGCAGGTCTTTGATGTATCATCTGTCCTCTGCACAGGACCCAGTGGGGTGGAGTCATCATTACATTTACAGTGCTTGGTGAAAAACAATTGGCCATGAGGTAATTTAGTGTAGGCTCAGGTCATGTCCCAATCTTGCCAAACAAATGGAGCTGCCAAAGATCCCTTCCTGTAGCTGATGCTTTCACAATGATGTGCCTGCTCACGTGCTTGACTCTCTGCTGCCCCTGATCTTCACTCAATCCCTCTGCTTGTGTGTGTGTGTGTATGTGTATGTGTCTGTGTGTGTGTGCTTGTGCACTTGCGCACGCACATTCACACATAGCAGCTTAGAAGAAGGGCTCCATGCACAGCTCTTACGTTTCCCTGGATTCCTCTTGGTAGTCACAGTTGGGCTCAAGAGCTTCTGGGAAAGGGAAAGAAGAAAAGAGGTGCTGTCTAGACCAGGATATGGATGTGACTCCTCAGCATGCACAGAACATGTCCTGCACTGTCGGAAGAAACAGCTGTGAAGTTCAGCTCAGGTTCCAGGTACCTGCTGCTCCGTGGAAGATTTCTACTCCACATCATCCACAAAGTACAAAGGGCTCCGTTCACTATGTGCTGAATGATAACTGTGTTAGGGTGCACAAATCACCCCACAAAAGACCACCACTCACGTCTGCAGAAGCAAGAGTGCTTATTACTTGAGAACAAATTCCAGTATGCTGGGGTCAGCCACACAACAAAATGGCGGTGACCCCAAGAGAAGCTTGCAGTCTCCTTTCATACACAGCTAGGGTAATTCCAGGGAAAAATTAGGTCATTTCCAACAAACCTAATTGGCCAAGCAAGCAGCTGTTAAATTTGATTGGCTGTGGCATCTTTGGACAAGTCAGGGCAAGTCTGGACAAGCCCAGGCATGTCTTAAGGGGGTGGGGGATAGGGTTGCAGGATCTACCCTTTTCTGATTGGCGGGCCCCAACCTGTAGCCCCTCCCAGCCCACAGGAAGTTGCTCCAAGGCCGGCCATGGTGCCTGTCAAGCTGTGCATGGGCTGTGTGCTGTAGCCACATCCTGAAAGCAGATGGTGAGGAGCCGGCTGTCCAGGCAGTGGAGGCCACAGAGCCAAAGCTGAGCCACTGGCCATCCCAGCTGTATTCGGGTTCTGAGCGAAGGCAGAGTGCACGGGGGATGGGCTGGGATGTGTCCATAGCGTAGAAGAAAATAGCCCATGAGACTTTGAACATGCATTTTTATTCCAAATGCTCCTTCTTATGTGACTAGAACATAAACTGTGAACTCGGTAACTTAGTTTATAAACTTGCTGAAATGCAGTTTAAAGAGGAGCAGGGACTGGTGCTGTTTCTACCTGCTCACTCTCCGGAGTTCACAGTGCTGCTGCTTCCATAAGCCAGCATCCCGTTCTCATCATCGGGCTGATGAGAATACCACACGGGGCTGGTGATTTCTGCTCTATAAAAGTGCTAAACTATGAACAAGAGAACAGTATCATTTTTATTAAAACTGGGTAAATTAAGGGAACTTCTTCAAGCCAATACACTTGTGCCCACAGGAATGCATTAAAAAAAAAAAAAAAAATCCTGCCTGGTGCGATCCCCAAAAGGAAACACACAGAGATCAACAATGTTTGTGAAGGGCACTAAGGCTGTTTTCAGGTCTGGGCAGAAATCTAGAAACTACTAAAGTAGTCACTGATGGTATGTTAAACAGAATTCTCATCCTGAATATAATATATTAAAACTCCTGAAGGCTCCTTCTCTGAAAGTGCTCTCCTTAGATCAAAGAGAGTCCGAGTAAGAAGGAAGCATGCAGGAGACTAAAGGACAACAGGCAAGCAAAAGGGAAAAAAGTCTCATGGAATCCATAGTCACATCTACACAGCTCATGTTGTATAATGACGGATCCTTCGAGCATTGATTTTATTCACGGTACTAAATTTACTCATTATGTAACACTGCATTGCTTCTTAGGTTTGGTGAATAAATTATAAAAGTTTAAATCACTAAATGAATTATAGACCCAAACATGGGCTCTCCTGTACGTAAAGAATAATGTGATTTCTCCTCAGGTGAATAACCTTGGGATAAATATGAAGTTAATCACAATATCTCTAAATCATCGTCTAGAATTGGAACACTGTGAACAGTGAGTTCAGTCGTACCTGTGTGTGTTTATTTATGGTATCATACTTACATAATGTTCACACCAGTCTTTTATCTTACATAAGCATGTTTGTGTGACTATCTAATTTGGTAAGCAAAGTTAGTAATTAGAACTAAATTGCTTAACTGGGGCTGAAAGAGAAGGCTCAGTGGTTAAGAGCACAGGCTGTGCTTTGAGAGGACCTGAGTTTGGTTCCCAGTGTCCATATCAGGCAGTAACACCAGCTCCCAGGGAATCTGACACCTCTGGACTCTGTGGGCACCTGCACCTACATGCATAAACACAGATACAGAGAGAAACACACACATACACACACACACACACACAATAAATAAACAAACAAACAAACAAACAAGCAAATAAATACCTTGATTATACTAGCCGGTGCTGGGACATTTTACCTAATTAATTTTTTCTCAACAAAATTGTGTTCACTAAATTGCACTAAATTTACACTGATGTAAATCAAAGTAAAATATAAGTAAATTTGGGCTGGGCAGTGGTGGCACACGCCTTTAATCCTGGCACTTGGGAAGCAGAGTCAGGTGGATCTCTGTGAGTTTGAGGCCAGTTTGGTATACAGAGCAAGAGCCAGTAAACTTGGGGCAGGGAAGATGGCTCGGTGATTTAGGAATTAAGAATGCTTGCTACACAAACACGAAGACCTGAGTTCAGATCCCCAGCCCCTATATAAAAAGCTGGATGTGGACATGGGTGCACGCACACACACACCTGTAACCCCCATGCTATATGGAGCAGAAACAGGAGGATCACTGTGGCTTGTTAACTGCTAGGCTAGCTCCATGTTCAGTGAAAGACTGTCTCAGGGAATAAAGCAGGAAATAACAGAGCGGGACATCTGGTCTCTGTGAATGCAGAGGCAGATGAACTCACACATTCTGATACACCATACTCACACATTCTGATATACCATACACACACACTCATGCCCAGACACACATATATATACAACACACCCATGCAGACATACATGAAAATATAAGTCAATTCTATCCAGTCAATCCTTGTCAGTTACAGACCTCATGGCAGTTGACAATATCTATGATTAACAATGGGAAAATTATTTCCCTCGAGATCATGGAAAATTCAATGGAATCCAATTATGTAACATAATTGAAGAAGCAGTAAGTCAAAACATACACCGTGCCCTTCATACAGAGCCATCTGCGAAGTTTCTTACAGACACAAACTATTTAACATCATGTCACAGGCAGTTTTAAAACTCTACAGGGAGTTGCAAGTTACTTAAATGTAAGTATTTTGCTGTCCCAGTAAAATCCCCAAATCAGTACATTTCAGGTGCTAAGCCAAAAAGTCCTCACAATGGACTGCCATGTTTACAGAGGATAGCTCACAGAAAAATTCTGAGAGACTCAGTGATTGATGGGTTCTTAGGCAACAGAGAAAGAAATGTTTGAATGCAACAGCATGGATATAGAACTTCTTGAGAAAGAACAAAAAATGACATCAGAAAACAGTGCAGAAAAACATAATGCACTGGGTCACTGGAGGTAGCTTTGTTTACTCCTGTTCCCTCAGTAGGAATATAGTCAGACCAAATTAAATATATCAAGCCAAACAGAAAATGTAGAAGGAGAAGGAGAAGGAAGAATGGAGGAAGATAAGGAGCAAGAAGAACATAGAAGGAGGAGACACAGCAAGGATCAAGGGGGGAAGAAGAACAGCACCCACCACCTCCCAGCATCCACCACCTCCCAGCATCCACTACCTCCCAGCACCCACCACCTCCCAGCACCCATCACCTCCCAGCACCCACCACCTCCCAGCACCCACCACCTCCCAGCACCCACCACCTCCCAGCATCCACCACCTCCCAGCACCCACCACCTCCCAGCACCCACCACCTCCCAGCATCCACCACCTCCCAGCACCCACCACCTCCCAGCATCCACCACCTCCCAGCATCCACCACCTCCCAGCACCCACCACCTCCCAGCACCCACCACCTCCCAGCATCCGCCACCTCCCAGCATCCCAGGCAACACTTGGACAAAGGCATGCAAGGACCCTGAGTGTCACAAGCATCTCCTTCAAGTCGGAGCTGTCGATAGTACTGTTTTGCTAACTATGAGATAGGATCACTTTCATATCTTTTCAGTACTCCAGGCTTGCTGTGTCTCGGCCATCTCTTATTCACCCACATCTACCCAACCTTCCTATTCATCTACAAGAACATTAAGCTCAAATATTGATCATAACCACCATTATTAAATGTCACTGTTTAGAATGTACAGTGACTGGCAGAGCAAGATTCTTTCTCCCACCAGAACCCAAATGCATTGAGGTCTGGCTTGTAGCTGCTCTCTAAGTGTCTGCTAAACAAGTGTAAGTAAACAAACCAGAATAAACTGTTCCAAAGAAAAAGGTTCGAATGAAAAGAATCTCATTTACATATTTATCCCTCCCATCGTTACACTTAAAATAACTCTAAAGACAGTATTTCTTTAAATATTACATAAAGGAGTTTATATTTCTAATCAGAAAAAGACAAAGAGCTTCATGTAAATTACAGAGAGACCAAGACCATAATAAATTAAATGCATGAAACTTTAGCCTTTGTGACCTGCTGACTTGGTAGTTCCTTTAACTCAGCTCTGCCATCTTTCCCAAGATTTGCTTTTCATCATGGGTGGTTTAAGCTGAAGACCAACAGGACACTGGCACACCTCTGCACACACACACACACAAAATTCTCTCCCTTTCTCTGCACATTCAGGGCTACTACACCCAGCTGAAACGTTAAGTGCCTTAAAGACTCCCCAGGGGACTTTAACAGACTATGCCAAGTGACCAAACCCCTGAAGTTCCTTCCCACCCCCTCACTATGCCCCCAGTTGTATTTTACAACTGCAGTCCTAAAAACTGTGTGTACTACTTACAATTAATGAAAAATGTAAGTTTTTAAATAGATATGCCCTCAGGAAAATACTTTCTAAATCAACTGAAGTCAAAATTCTCAAGGAGCCACAGGCTATTAATTTGCAAACTGTCAATGGAGTCAACAATTCTGGACTTTAAACTGCACTAGGTTCATAACATTGGCAAGTGACACATCCAGTTGTGCCTGGTTCTTCTCATGAATGGAGCCATGGGGGTACCTGCCTTGTCGAGCCGTGTACATAAAGTGTCCAGGTAGAAGTACGTACAGAGTACCTATAGGTGACAGGAAATACCATTACATCATCATCTCCATATGTCCTAGCTTTCGGTTGCACAAGTAAGGCAATCTTGAAGAGGAGAAATGCTCTCTCTGTGAGCGTGTTTCTGCCAAAAAGTCACTGTACTGGGGGCCTAGAAGGCAATCTAAAAACATGACCCAAGCTGGAAGATGGCTCAGAGAGAAAAGCGCTGCCACTCAAGCCTGGCCACCTGAGTTTGAATCCCCAGAAGCCATGCAGAGCTAGATGTGGTAATGCCAGTCTGTGATCCCAGAACTCTTACGATGAGATGGAAAGCAGGGACAAGAACATCTCTGGAAGCCCATGGTCTGCTAGCCCAATGTACTCAAGAATCAAGGACAAGTAAGAAACCAGGCCTCAGACAAAGGGGATCCATTCCTAAGGCTGTCTGCTGACCTTCGCATAAGTGCTGCGGCATGTATGCACCTGTGCACACACCACTGAAAACACACACACACACACACACACACACACTAAACAAACAAACAAACAATAATTGCATAAATATAAGATTAAAACATAATCCTAGAATATAGATGTCCCTTAGGGTCACTTCCCAACAAACTCACTGAACAAAAAAAAGGAAGAATCCTTAGGTGATAATACACCTAATATACTCAACATATGGGCTACCAATTATTTCCTCTCATAATTGCATGACTGACTGTCAGCCATGGCTCCCTGTGGTTGGCCAGCATCACCAGAGTATTACACCATACATTGCTAACTTGAAGCAAAAAGCAAAACCTAAAGCAGTTTCTAGAAAATGTGTTATCACATTTACACTCTCATAATGTGAAGAGTCACTGTGGAACAGCCTCTAAAGTGGCTTTTCTGTCTATATTCCTGTAAGATAGGAAATCACAGATAGGATGCACAATGGGAATTACATTCACTACATTTCCATTAGCTTTGCTCTACCTTGCAAGCATGCATAGAGGCAATGCTTTGGAGCACATGCACCAGGAACACAACATGGTACTTATTAGCATACACTTTGAGCCAGTCAACTTGCCACTCAGCATACCTCCATATTTGTCCAACAGAAGTGGTCACACCACAATCACCATTAGAGCTTATACTTCTGGTAAGCCCTCTGTATATGAGAATATCTAATACACAGATAAACTATGTTATGTTTAAATGTGAATTCTTCTCAACTACTGTCGAAATCTGTGAGTTAGTTATGATTCATTTCAGTTTTCCAGGAGTCTTCTGTTATTTTCTCTCCCTGCTGAGAGAAAAAGATATGAAAGAAACCAAAACAGTGTTTTATTTCTGAAAAAAAAGTATGTAACAAACATTCCCAGTGGACAAGTTCCCCATTTCCTGAAACCAAGAGTATCTGTTGTAATAAGCACATGAGGCCAAGAGAGATGAGGCAGTTACCACAAAGCTATCCAGATCAAACACACCGGGACACTCAGTGTTAACTTAGCTGCAAAGGGAACACAGCCACCTCTTCCCATATGTTTGATTTAGCATATAAAGAGAAATAAAGGCATAATGTGATGCTTGTTTTTTCACTATAGGAACAGTATACAGAAGCTGAGGATGACTCTCCTCTTAGATATGTCTGGAGGATTAAATAAAACCAAGAATACAATAGAGAGTGTTATTCCACATTGCTGTGCTCAAAATACCTGATAGAAATTTAAAGGAGAAAGGATTTATTTTGGTTCACAGTTACAAAAGTTTGAGTTCATAATTTCTGGGCCCCATCACGACGGCAGAAAGGGTTTGGGTTGTTCCTCACTTTTTGGTAGACAGGAAGCTCAGAGAAGAGGGGTGCCAGTACCAACTGGCCAGCCTAGTCTGGTGAATTTCAGGCCAGTGAGAGAGTATCTCTCAGAAAATATAAACAAATACAAAAGGTGGAGAGTTCACAAAAATGACACCCAGGTTTACTCCATAGTCAACACACGTAGGGGCAAGGTATTTTGTTAAGGTTGACAGTTGAAGTAGCTTTAGAACACTTCTCCCTAAATGTGAGCCCTGATTGTGCCATTAGTATTAGTGCTATCCTTTGACCAGTATAAAATACAGTAACTGTGACTTATGCCAATTTGCAGTGAAAAAGAACAGCCTAGATCACTCACTGTCACCAGGAAATATGAATGCCTAAGGATTCGGATGACATGAGATAAAAAGTGAAGGCTTTCATGTGATGCTATATGTAAGCTAACATAAAAAGGATTGACTCCAGAACTTCTGTTTGTATTGGAAAGGTGCACATGGTTATAAACAGCTTGATTCAGCTGGTTTCCTACCAATGAAAAGCTTGTGCATTTAATGGCTCCCTAGATGGTTCATCAGAACCAACTGTTGGCCTGCAAACGTTTATCATAAAACAAGAACAAAGAGTCTGGTTCACTGTTCATCTGTCTGAGGAATAGACCTTCACTTAAGGCTATCTAAGGGAACACTTCTACCCTCCCACTACAGTTGTGGATGGCTTTCAAAGCACCTGGGTACTCTTTCTACATTCTACTGAAAAGATTCCATAAGCTCCCAACAAAAACTCCTGTTAACAGAAGCACCTAAACACTTGTTATGTCTCTAACACAGATTGGAAAGGCAATAATTAAAACCCTCCACCACAGAAGACCTAGAACATTCTGACTAGATAATTCCATTTCCAAAGCTTCCAAAACACTATTCTAACACAATGATCATGAACTAAGTTGATTTTGCAGTTACATAGATCCAAAGATTCAGGAAAAGATCTGATAAAAAATCTTCCTCATTGAAGATCTGTAGTTGATTGTATGAGCCAGCTGGCCTTGACCTCTCTCCTCCACTGGGTGGGGCAGACTACCCAGTGGTAAAAAAATTAGCTGTTTAAGTACAGTGTGTTAAGAGAAATGGTCAGTCTTGAACAACACATAATATTCTCTGGGCAATACAAGATTCAAATATTGTTACCTCTAATGAAAAAGCTATAGATTGCTATACTATACCGTTAGGCACAGAATCATAATATAGAGAGCTGCTCTTCATGAGTTAGTCCACATTCTGATTTGTGAGTAAAGATGTGAGATCCACCAACACTAAGCAATTCTACCACATTTATAATTCCACCTAGCAGCAAAGTCTAAATCTGTGACGATTTGTGGCTAAAATTCCCATTATGTCCCTGGAACAAAGCTGTTCTTGTTTCGTGATGTTGTCTCAGTATATAGTCCAGGTTGTCCTTGAACTCGAAATCCTCATGCCTCACTCTCCCAGAGCTGGGATTACAGGTGTGCTATCACTACTCCTGGTTTTCAAATGGACTCTACCACTTTGACACAGACCTTGAATTCCTTCCTTTCTGGTTATATGTCAAATAACCTATTCAGAATTTATCAAGGATCTTCATAGGGCAGATGTGGTGTTCAGGGCAAGACCATAACAAAGGTCTATGAGAGAGGAGGCATAAGCTATTTATTAGAGTAAGCAGCTGGGAGAAGTCAAGAACATGACACTACTGGAGTGACCAAGAAAGTGACTGTCCAGTGCTGGTTTGGGCACAGCGCAACCAATAGAACGTAGGATGCTCAAGTCATTCTTAAATGAAGAGAGTGGGAAAAAAACAATCCCCCAAATGATAGGCAACATGACTTAGAGTAGTGGACTAAGGAGACATAAGTGAAGGACTGTCCTTCCCTGAATCCCAGACAGAAGCGGGAAAGGCAGAAGTTTTATACAGAGCTTCGCAAAGGTGCTTAGCTCTCAGTGTTAGAGGAAATTGTCCCTCTTCCATTTCACCTTCTAGATTTCCAATTTTGTTTTCTATCATGTAACTGTTAGGAGGGATAATATCGGGAAGAAAGAAGTTCATAGCTCCCACAGTTTCTCAGGATGGAAGCCGGGAATATGAAATTCCCAGAAAGGATAAAGAAAACCCAAACCCCTCACGGTCAAGTGAGGTTAATATCCCCCAACTGACCACCACGAATGAAAAAGGGCTGAGCAAGAAGGATATGGTTATGGATTTTGCTTTTATTGATTTTTGCTTTACCAATAGCAATTTGGGGGCCTTGGGGCAATTATAGTTGATGGAGGTCAGACAACAAAGATTGTGGGTTTCCAGCCTGCTCTCAATAATTTAGGAGTGAATGATGTCAAATATTGACTTGGGCTCCTAATCCAATGCACTTCCTCCTCCTGTCCAGTTAGTGTCATGGGACAGAAAGTGTCCCATGGATGACAACTGTCACACATCTGATACAGCCACCTCAAGAAGCAGGCATTGCTTCACCACAGGGCAAAGAAAGCAAGCAAAGCCAAAGAGTTTCAAACATTCCCCAGTGCATACTACATAACAGAAGAAACTAGACTCAAATCCAACATTCTTGATGACCAAAAGCCCTACACCCCATAAACTCACTAATAAACTGTCTTATCATTCTTATCATCCCGCAATTCTTCATTTCTACAAAGAGCAGAGAGGAGCTTGAATGCTGGGTATTAGGATCATTTAGCATCTCAACACTTTATACCCTAAACCACTATAGTAGAGTTGGCTTTATAATATTTTTAAATCTCTAGAAGGAGAAAACAGTTAGGAATAAAAGCAAACATGGACAGGCTAAGGCTGTGTCTCAGAACTTATCTATTAATGCACTAGGCTTCAGGCTCAATCTGCAGTGTTATGGGTTTGGTATACTTCTGAAGGGGACACTGTGGAGATGCTGATGTTTTATTTCTCTTTGTTCTAGAATCATAAGGACCAAACAAGCAGAGGAAAGTCAGATCCAACTACAAACTAAATTAGCAAAGCCTTCCATGTCACTCCCTGTAATATTCAAAGAGGATATACATATGGATCATCCTATGGGTGTAAGGAAGGATAGCACAGCTTGTGTTTGATGCTAATGCTTTAGTTTGGGAGTTCACGGAATATTTTTGAAAGAAGGGATTTTAAATAGAAAATCCTAGCATTCTTCTCCCAAGAAAAAAAAACAGTCTATAGCTGGGTGGTGGTGGTACACGTCTTTAATCTCAGCACTCAGGAGGCAGAGGCAGGTGGATGTTTGTGAGTTTGTGGTTAGCTTGGTCTACAGAGCAAGTTCTAGGACAGTCAAGGCTACACAGAGAAACCCTGTCCCCAAAACCTTCCACACCACCACCAAAAAAAAATCTCACCAGGATATGGGAAGGACCTTTCTGAAACTTTCCCTTCTGAAACTTGTCCCTTTATGAACAGGCACCAACTGCCATTGAGGTTGGTAGGAAGTAACCCTTTTTCTGTGCAATTCAGAAGCCTTGCCTATTTTCCGATTCAAGGAAAAGACCGAGAGACAAAACTTTGACCACGTCTGAATGTTTGTGGGCTTTTTGTCCCCACAACCAACAACCTTACTTAAACTCCCAACTTTTAAACTGCTAAGGCCATGGAAACATTAATTATGGCCTTCCTTCATGAAACCTCAACTTCTCTCCCACTTGTACATCTGACCAATTTACTTCTAGCAGCATCCAGCTCAGTTTGTCAGTAGGAACTCTGAATCTTTACCCAACACCTTGAACTAAATAAGACCAGAACCTGTAGGAAGCTTCATATCTCCACACTCTTTTGTCCATCCAAATCACTTATGTAATTCATGTTTTTTGCTTTAATTTTGTGGGGGTTTTGGTTGCCATGGGGAAAAAAACTGTGTGTTCTGACAGTTCCATCTCTTGGCTATTACTTGCCTTCTAATGTACACACAGAGACACCACAGACCATACACACACACACACACACACACACACACACACACACACACACAGATACAGAGACATAGAGAGACAGACACAGAGAAAACACATAAGCTTGTAGCTTACAGAGCTATACAGACAGAACATACATAAAGAGCTTTCCAAAGAGGTTAAGCAAGCATTAAGCAATCAATGTATTGATGTATTGCTCTGCAGCTAGTAGAACTAAACAAAGCAGCTATTTATTGCCAAGAAAACAGCATTTTCAGCTGAAATGATAATAATAGCAATTAATGTTTCCTCAGAATTTAATATTTGTCAGGCACTATGGACTAAATGTCTTCCATGAACAATTTTATCCATGAATATAAATGTGTCACTGCAATTTTACAGACTATAGTGAGGGTAAGGAAGGTTGAGTAACTTCCATGGTGTTGATTAACAATGGAGCCAAGACTGACACCCAGGGCGACAATTTTGCTGCATAGGAGGTCTCCCCCAGTGAATGCCTGGCCACACTGATACAAGCCCCTCTATCACCACTTTGGTTATTGATCTGTGGAAGAAACTCAAAATATCACTCAACTCATTTTGAAAAATTGAGCAAAACATAAAATATCTGGGTGTCAAAATGCATACAGCCAGAGGCTCCATCTATCATAATGATGATCTTTTACAGTCTCCAGGAAAAAGTGCATGTTATACACAATGGAAATTTATTCAGTGGGAAAGAAGAATAAAGCTAGAAATTTGTAGGAAAATGGATAGATATGGACAATTATATTCAGTGTGGTAACCAAATCCACAGAGAAAAATGCTACATGGTCTCCCTTGTGTGTGAATCCTAGCCATTGATTTTTAAAGTCATATGCCTAGCGCTGAGTGCTGGTAAAGACCAGAAAGACAGAAAGGGGCTGTTATAGAGACGAGTGGTAATAAAATCCATCAGATATGAAACAGGGAATAACAGGGATAGAAAGGGCCAAGCAGGGAGGGGGTTGGGGGGACAGAGAAGAGGAAAGAGCAACAAAACTAAAGGGACATTTAAAAGTCACACAGAAAAACCTACTCTTTATAAGGTTATTAAACACAATCTGAAAAAAGAAGACTGGAGAGATGGCTCCGTGGTGCAGCGCACTTACTGCTCTTGCAAGAGACTTAGGTCCCAACCTAGCATGCACGTCAAGTAGCTCACACGTGCCTGTAACTCCAAGTCCAGGAAAGCTGATGCTTTCTTATCACTTCTGCAGGACCCTTCATATGTGTGGTTCACACATACACACTCAGGTATACTCAGGCACATGCACATAAAAAATAAAATAAAAATGAAAAGAATTTGAGTGAAGGATAAGGCTCTTCCTGGAAGCTGTGAGTTATTTAAAACATTCCCAATACCATGTATGGGACATCTCCCTATAAGCTGTTGGCCAACCAGATCCCAAGACAACACATGCTACTGCCATTAATCTCTGTTGTTAACCAGAACTTGATAGTAAGGCTCTATTGCTGAAGATACCCCATACTCAGAGAAAACAAGCTGGAGTTGAACTAGAAGCTCCTTCCCAAGTAGCTAGCCTTTGTGGTGACAGAAGAAGTTATGCAGGCTGCTGGGACAGAAAAGTCATCAGCAGCTTTACCCAGCTGTCAATCTTACCAGTTACAATAACGATCTGACTGACTGGTAAGATGTACCCTCTGATGCATCAGTGGCACACCTGTTATGAGGACAACCAACCAGTTTCACAATGGATTCGAGGTCTGTTTTACAGGAGGGGCCTCATGC
The DNA here is from genome assembly GCA_902168405.1 of Peromyscus aztecus. Taxonomy (NCBI): domain Eukaryota; kingdom Metazoa; phylum Chordata; class Mammalia; order Rodentia; family Cricetidae; genus Peromyscus; species Peromyscus aztecus. The sequence goes on from CABHPQ010175585.1 coordinate 24,910, forward strand.
CTGCTTCTGTAAATCTGATTGAGAGCCCACAGCTAGAGTGGTCATAGGCCATAGCAGGGCACCTACTGCCATTGTTTTGGCTAAACGGTCTTGCTTTCAAATCTCCCTTTAAATATCATTTTTATAGCCATAGACTAGTGCTGCTCTTAACCTTAGTCATATAAGCTTCTTGACCACAGCAGTCAGTGGTTACTATAGAGACCTATAACTGGCCAAAGTGACAAGAATAAGTAGTGATGTAATGCTCATCACCAAATGGGATAGCTGTCACCTCCTCCAAGGTTCAGGAAGTATCACAGAAGAGAAGGGTGAAAAGAATGCAAGGGCCAGAGAACGGGGAGACAGATTGCAAAAATACATCTTCTGGACATGACATAACTCATGAACTCACTGCAGCCGTGGTTATCTGCATAGGACACACACGAGATTGACAATGTAAACATTTCATCATGGACAAGAAAGGGGCCCGTGAGTCCACACTCTTTTACAAGGGACAGTTGTAAATTAATGGTTGTTGGTCAAGGGGGTATCCTTTTATTCAGTTGTACAGCCATTGGTAAGTTGTCTCTGTTCCTGGAAGTTACCTCTCAGCCACACTCAGGCAAGAAACTCTAACTAAATTCAGTGGCCCACAAACAAAGACATGAAAGTAGGAAGGAAACTTTGGAGGCAGGTGGGGGTAGAAGAGGGGAATCGGACATGGCAATGGATAAAATTGATTATATAAGCACATGGAAGTGTCCAAAAGTAAAAAGGGAAGTATGCGTGTATTATACTCAAATCCTATATGGCCTTTTTCAGAGTTCTTAGTATTGATTTTCTAATTTAATTCTAAATGTACTGTTTTCTTTTCATTCTGAACAACACTGGTTAGCATATACTTTTATTAAATTTTTATTATTTTTATGTATGTGTATGTGTGTCCATGCCCCTATAGTGTACACGTGGAGGTCAGAGGACAACTTGAAGGAGTCTGTTCACGCTACACCATGTGAGTCCCAGGGGTTAAACTCACCATCAGGCTTGGTGGCCAGTACCTTCACCTGCTTGGCCTTCTTGCCAGACTAGCGGCCATTTTGAGTTTGGGAGATCTTTGAGTTGTGGGGTAATGAGAAGAAGAACCTGTTTTGTTTTCCTCTGTTTTCACCACTGTTGTTGGTTTTGCTTTTCAAACAAGGGCTCATGTAGTCCAGACTGGTTTCCCAAGTCAATATGAAGCAGAGGATGGCATTGAACTTCTGAGAACATCCTCCAACCTCTGCCTTCTGAGTGATAGGATTTCAAGCATGTATAGGTGGGTGTTTTTTCTATATTTGGTTTATCTTCTCCCTTTTCTTTAGGTAATAATTGAAATTGGTCCAATTTTTATATCCACAATCGAGTCCTCTGGGAATTAGAAAGTATATAGAATTACCCCCAATCTATGTCCATAGTACAGTCTCTAAAAATGACTGAAAAAGACTAGGTGGCATCATATCAGAGCCTTAGCCCAGGCTGGCGATAGCCATCAACTGATCATTTACCATGTCAACATATGCTGATAGCCCCCCTATCTACCTAGACTCATCAACAGAGAAAGGTGTGCAAAGTGGAGTCCCCTGGCCCTGCCCTCTTATCAGACCAGCATGCCTGATTGCTGCCTGTAATATTTGGTAAGATTCTGGCTCTGGATACCTGACCTCATTTGACCCTGTCTTCCTGTGTATCACTCATCTCCTGGGAAGGAACATGCTTCCCAGCCTCTTCCACATCAGCACTAAGAAAGGAAATTGCAGACTCTGAGTGGTAAGTGACCTGGACAGTGCAGAAGTCTTGGGAGGGAGGTAAGCCAGAGGGGTGAAGAAGCACAATGAGATACTTTCACCCTGCCAGATTCCCATCCCTCTTTGGGCTGTAAGAGATGCCAGAAAAGAAAGCCAAGAGGAGGTGGGAGGGTAAGTGGAAACAGCTCCTCCTTTTCCCTGGCACTTCCTGGCTGGGTGTCAGTAAACATCGCCCTAGTACACTACCCCACGCAGGGAGTCTGGGAGATGCACAGACTTGCTTAACTGTGTGAGCCATGCCATTTCTATTAGAGGCCTCTGTAACTCCGAGAGAGAGAAGATGGGCAAGTATGGTGAGCAGGTAGGGACAGGGTAGATGGCATGTAGCCCAAACAATGACCTTTCCACTAACAGTCAGAGAGCTCTTGGGACAGCTTCCCAGATAAAACTGGACAAGGAAGAAAACCGAACTGTTCTTTTCCTCTCTCACCATCACCCTTCCAAGTCTCTCCCTTGGTGCTGGAAAGAAGAACAAGGTGGTAGGTATGCCTGGTGGGAGAGCAATCTTCAGAGCAGGAGAGCAGCTCTGCCTGGAGACGAGAAGGCAAGCCGGAATGAAAAGCAGACACACTGGGGATGGTGAAATCCCAACCCAAAGACTTGTGGCCAGAGCAGAGCCTGGAAGTCAATGTGAACTTGCCAATGGCTCTCCTTGCATGAGCCAAAAGTCAATGTTTGACAGACTGGGATCTGGGCCAAACTCCAGCTCAGTGGCCTCCCACAGGGGATGACTTCAAAGAAATGAGATTTAGTGAAACAATCTGTGCCTGTTGCCAGAGGCCTGGGCTCACAGGTCAGACTCTGAGCCCGTCTTCTGGGCTCCCAACACTCCATGCTCAGTTCCTCCCCCGATACTCAACACCATTATTAAATGTTTTATTGATCTGCCCTGTCCACTAGGCAGAGGTAAGAACTGACCTCTTTTGGACATTATATCCTCAGGACCAAATAAGCTAGCTCTAGATTTATCAATATAATGGCTGCTAGACACATGGCCTTCCAGCACTTGACATGTGGCCAGTGCAAACAGAGATACATCATAAGTTTAAAATGCACAGTGGATTTCAAAAAGTTTGCATGAAAAATAAAGTAAGACATCTCTTTAATGATTTTCTTATTTAAATACTGAAATCACATTTTACACATTAGGTTACATAAAATAGACCATTGAGATGGATGTCTCTGCTTCTTCTCTTTCTTTTAACATCACCTATGTGGCTTATATTGTGTTTACATTGCACTGCATTGTTCTGAGCATGCTGTAAGTGCCGATAGATGGATGAATGAAAATAAAAGGGAACAGGAGACTGAAAGTCGACCTAAGATCAGCATTAATATTTTCACATCAACATGAAATGAGTGGATCAAATGGGTGGGAATAAATGAAGCATAGCTGTTTGGGAAGCAACTTTTGTATCTAGAGCCACATTTCACTCTGAGTCATCGCTGTGAGAAAATGCTTACTATTCTTAACCAGAACGCCTAAAGGATGAGAGAACGACAGGCCTTTGGCCAGGCCGCAGGAAGCAGACCAGACTCAGTTTTCAGTCCTGTAGTAAGGATTTAGGAGAGCAGAAGAACCTAGCCAGCACTGCAAGGAATTATCAGGAAAGAAAGAAGAGAGGAAGGGAGGGAGGAAGAGAGGGAGGAGGGGAGGGAAGGAAGGAGGAAGGAAGTTAGTTACAAACAACTAATCTGAGGCTCTCACACTCTCCAAAGCTTTTCCTCATTCTAAATACAAAACTCCCATTTTCTTATTGCTTTTAATACATTCATTAGACTTATTTTGAATATATAACCTTCCACTGGCATCTCAAAATCAATTCAACCAACCTTTTATAGAATTTATCAAAAACTTAAAGACAAGGATGGAACATTTTCTTAACTCAGTGTCTAAGTATTGCCCTAATATCAAAGCCAGACAGACTGGCTATAGCTAGAAATAGGGTAGAAATGTGGATAGAAGGGGAACAGAAAACTATAGTTCAATGTGTCTCAGGAACATTGATGCAAAACAAAAATTCCTAATGAAATATTAGCAAAGTCAGTTCAGCAGCATAGTAAAGAAAAAGTGGGATGATTCAAGATACTAAAACCAATCAAGGTAATGTCTATTGATGACATTAACCAGGAAAAAAAATTGTATTATCCCTACAAGTACTACAAAAAAAATAGATCCCCTCAAAAAAAAAATCCAACACTCTTCTTGGATAAAGAACACTCACTCAACAAACTAGGAAGCAAAGGGAATCACCTCAACAGAATTAAAGCTACATAGGAAAACCCTTAGGGAACATTGCAACCAATGGCAAAAGATTGAAAAATCTTCCTTTTAGATCAGTGAAAAGCTAGGCATGGTGCTGCAGGCCTATAAGCCTAGTACGCAGGAGGACAAGCAGGGAGAGTCTGAATTCACAGTCAGCGTGCCATTCACGCCAAGTGTGACTCTAGACTGAGAAACACACTGAGACCCTATTTCAAAACCAAACAACAAAAAATAAAAACTCCCAGATCAGCAATTCTACACGGTGCTGGGGATTCCCGAAGAAAATGAAATAAGAGAGGTACTCCAGCCAGAGAAGCAGGTGGCAACACTGCAGATCTTCCTCTCTCCCTCCTCTCTAAACCCAATCCCCCAGTCTCATTCCCAGCTCCATAGCAGACTACCTGCTGCAGCCTCCCCTTTCTCTCTTCCTCCACCTCCATTAGATCACACAGACCTTCCCCTCCAAACATCCTTTCCCAGCTCAGCACTTTACCCCACCCCAACTCCAGCAGGCATTCCCTGGGAACCCACTGGACACAAGTAACCTAACTGCAGATCTTCCTCTCCCCCTCCTCTCTAAACCCAATCCCGCAGTCTCACCCCCAGCTCCATAGCAGACCACTTCTGTGGCTTCCCTCTCCTCTCTGCCCCCATCTGCAGTGGATCACACAGAACTTCTCTTCCAACCTTCCTCCCCACTCATCCTGTTGTCCCAGCCCTCAACTCTAGCAGGCATTCCCTGGGAAGCTGCCAGCTAAGCCTGCCAGAGAAGCACGTAAGTCAGCAAAGCAGGTAGGTAAGCTTCAGATCTTCACTCTACGCAAAAATCATTTTTTGCGTTTTCCTACAGAAACAATGAACACTCTATAAAGGAAATTACAAAAATGATTCTATTTACAGGGGTATAAAAATAATGAAACACTTAGCAATTAATTATCAAGGTGAAGATTTGTATAAACACTGATCAAAGAAATTTAAACCATAAATGAAATTATATTCCATGTTCATGGATTGGAACAATTAATCATGCCGAGGTGTCAACTCTACACAAGATATTATATGGATTTAATGAGGTCTACACCAAAATCCAAATGAATTTTTTTTTTTGCAGAAATAGAAAACCACCCTAATATTCACATGGAATTATAAAGAACAAGAAAATAACTGAAACAATCTTGAAAAGGAACAAAGCTAAATGAAGTCAGATCCTTATAACCTGGGCTGGTGGGATGGTTCAGTGGGTAGAGTGCTTATTATCTCACCATGAGGACTAGAGCTCAGATGCTTAGAACCCATGTGTGGTGGTTTGAATAAGGATGGTCCTCTTAGACTCATGTATTTGAATGCTTAGGGAGTGGCACTGTCTGAAAGAATCAGGAGGCTTAGCCTTGGTGGAGAAACTGTGTCACTGGGGGTGGGCTTTGAGGTTTCAAAAGCCCATGCTAGGCCCAGAGGCTCTCTTCCTGCTGCATTTTGACCTGGATAAAGAACTCTCAGCTCCAGCAACACGCTGCCAGGTTCTTGCATGACTAAACCTCTGAAACTGTAAGCTAGTCCTAATTAAATGCTTTCTTTTATAAGAGTTGCCTTGGTCATGGCATCTCTTCACAGCAACAGAACATTGACTAAGATACCATGTGAAAAACTGGGTGGGCATAGCAGAGTGCCTATAATCCCAGCCCTCTGAAAGCAGAAACAAGGAGTATCTGGAACAAGCTGGCTAGCTAGAGCAGTTGATCAGTGAGTGCTGGGTTTAACTGAGATATGTTGCCGCAGTGAATAAAGTGGAAAGTGATAAAAGAAGATAGCCAACGTCAACCTTGGGCCTTACATCCAAGTACACATATATACATACAAACATATGTGAACATATATGTTCAAAGACACACTGACCATGCATGCATACATATGCAAAAATTATGAACAAGCTCTGTCAACCAAAGCACAGTAGTACTGACAAAGCACACATAGAGGGAAAAAATATATACGAGAATGCAGGAAGGAAAATCCTTGCATTAATTACTTTTCCTTATGTGACCAAATGCCTGGTGAGAAGCAATTTAAGGGGAGAAGGGCTGCTTCCGGCTTACAGAAGATTATTTCGTTATGGTGGGGAAGACGTGGAAGTGGGAAGGGGCTGGGGTTAGCACCTTGCAGTTATAGGAAGGACGGAGAGGCCGAACAGGATGTGTGGCAGATTATAAAGCCTCAAGGCCTGCTCCCAGAGACCACTTCCTCCAGCAACACACTCTGTCTCGTCAAGGTTTCACAATCTTCTCACCAGCGCCGCTAGGCGAGGACCAGGTGGCAAACATCTGAGTCTATGTGGCACATTTCACATTCAAACCACTCCTTATGTGGATGGCCAAAGGGTTTTGTTGTGTTGTTTTGTTTTGTTTTGCAAAAGTGATAGATAGGATCCTTCAATGGAGAAAGGACGGTTTTCAACAAATGGTCCAAACTGGATATGAACATGCAAAAGAACCTTATCTGCCATTATTTAATACCACATATGAAATTAACTCAAAATGGAACCTAGATTTAAAATTCTTAAGAGAAAACCTAACCAAAGCTTTCTGACCTTCATGACCTTGTGTTTAGCAAGGAATTTTTGGACATGACACCAAAGACCAGGTAGGCAACAACAACTATAGACAAATTGTACTGCATGGAAATAATGTAAAACTCTCTTCATCAAAGGATTGACAGTGTGAAATGGTAACCCAGGGAAAAGCGGAAACATTTACAAACGATGTATCTGATAAAGTAGTAACATTCAGATTATGGATTTTAGAACAGCTAAAATTCAACCTAACAAAACAATATGAATAAAATATAGGCAAAGGATTTGCAATGTTACTTCTTTTAAAAGCCACACACATGTGCACACATACACACACGTGAGGGGCTGGAGAGACGGGTCAGCAGCTAGAGCACCTGTTGCTATTGCAGAGAACTTGAGTTCAGTTCTCAGCACCCACACTGGGCAGCTCACAACTATCCGTAATTCTCTCAGAATAAAACACCATCTTCTGGCCTCTGTGGGTCCTGCACACATGTGTTACACATAAACTCACATAGCACACACACATATATACATAATTTTAAGATATATGTGTACACACACACACATACACACACAACTAATAAGATGCTTATCATGCAACTTCTATATCTACAGTTGTCAGTTTCACAGAGAAATAAAGAATGGTTGGTCTCAGGGACTTGTGTGAAGTGGGAATGGGGAGCTGGTGTTTTAACAGTTTCCAATGAGAAAAATGAAGTAATTATGGGGGGGGGGGGGAGTGATGGCTACATAATAGTGTGTAACTACTTAATGCCACCGAACATCTTGAAGAGCTTATAGTGATCAGTGTTATGGTCCATATAACTATAAAGAGCTGGGGGCAGGGGAAGAAGCAAGGGAAGAAAGAAAGAGGAAGGAGAAAGATGTCAGAAGTCAAACTGGGCCTTGGATGGTCATTATCAGAATTCACACACATACCTCCACAACTTCGGAAAATGTGGCGGAAGGCCACTGCTGCCCCATCTGAACCAGTATCGGGATGACAATTTATCTTCCGAGAAGAGAACAACCTTCTTGCTTTGCAACATGAACCTATCAATAAGATTCACAAAATGGAACAAGTGAATATATAGATGTGAGAGAAAGTGGTACACATTCTACTTTTTAACTATTCTCTTAGCCCACTACCTACCTACTAAGCTTCACACATCCCTACGTGAACAGAGCTGGGAAAATGAAAACTCTTCAGATGGCAAGAATATTCCTTCAGATAAATGCTATTTCTGAAGTGATCTAGCAGGACAGGAATCATACTGGATATGTAACAGTACTGCATTAATGACACTAAAATTTATGATTATTTTCATGGCAATCTTATCCTACAAACACTGATGAGTAAACTAAACTTAATAAAATAAAATAATTTGTTCAAGGGTATGGGGAAGTGATATTTTAAAGTCAGGTCTGGTGTACTGCTGAATGGGAGAGTATGCTTTGTCAACTGAGGCTAACTAAAATGGAGGAGTATCATCAAATGAGAGGAAATGGAAGTCAAGAGATGAACGTATGCAGAAACCCCACGCCCCATGATCTGCTAAGAGACTTTCCAGACACCTCCACAAATCATTTATGATATCAAAATCTTAGTGCATGAGGGCTGATGTCATGTCCTGTGAATGCCCTTTTATTCCCTCTAGAAACATCTTTAAAATTTAACCCTAGAAACAAAAATGAAGGGCTGGGGATATGACTCAGTTGTTGAGCATTTGCCTAGTATGGGAAAGGCCCTCTGTTCCATCCCCACTACCACCTAAACAAATAAGAATCAGAAGAGTATGAATCAAGGCACGGAGAAGAAATTCTTGCTGTGAACGGTTAATAATCTGATTTCTTATCATCCCCTTTTCTCTAAATCTAGAAAATGGATGACGCAAGCAAAAAAAAAATTGAGAAAAACCGGAAGCATTCTTCATACACATTAACTTTGCTGAAGAAGAATGTCCCAGAGATTGGGTCTGCCTTCTGAAATATTATACATGAACAAAGTAAAGCCAGGGTCTGAGACAGATCATCAAATCATTGGTTCTTAATAGACAGCTGTGGCTAATGTGTGCCTCAGCCCACATTGCAATCCTGAAGAGCACACCCTGGCGCTGAGGTTATTAGGCAACTCAGTGAAATGGGACAGAAAACCCCCTAAGGAGCCAGAGCTCCGGAATCTGCTAGACTCATTTCCACGCTCACCCGGGAACCCAGAAAATCACTTTCAGATGCAACCCAGGACTGACGCTGCCTGCCGGGAGGAGCTCAGATCTACACAGCCTTCGCCAGCACCTCCTTCTGCCCTTCACAGCTACCAGTCTTTTCTTTTTTTCTTTCTGGAAATTCACAAACTTCCTTCCCTCGCAGCAAAGCTTTATGCCAAGGCAGCCCACTGCCCATCTCTCTCTATCCATTAAGTGCCTGGAAAACACAAGAAGGGGAAACAACGGGCAAATACCAGTCTGTGACCTCTGTCTGGAGTTAGCCAAGCATGATGTGTGAATCAGGTGTGTGGAATGGAAGTTTCCATGGCAACGAGACTGCCAGCCAGGCAAGGCCTTCACTACTCTTTCTACCAAGGTAATAGAAACAATGAGGCCACCTGAGGGACCTCAGCAAAGGGGGAGGCAGCCAAGTTCAGGGTTATCCAGTGACTGGGAGGGCCTGGGTGTGCATGCAGTCCTCCTACACCCCTCGCTCTGGATTCTTTGCCACCAGCTCCGACCCATGTCCCATCACCACCCTTTGCAGGCAGAAAGCTTGGGCTTGCTAGGGAGTTGCTTGAAGGTAAAAACGTAGAAAGGGCTAGGAAAGCATGTTTAAGGAAGATGCAGCTGTGTCTGTCAACATGCTGGGCTACGTTGACCCATTCTGATGTTACAAGTGCCTACTTGACAGAAGTGATTCTATTTTCTGGAAACTTTTTTGCTTGACCTTTTAGTGTGTTTTGATTTGTAAACTCAGACCATCAGGAAGGGATCCTGAGCTATATTTTGTACTTTGGGGATGTAAAAATTTACACTAAATTCTAGTGTTTATAGACACTAGAATTATTCAAAACTCAGGGAGAAAAAGTTTAAAAAAAAAAAAGGCTTGTTTTTTTTGTTTTGTTTTTTTGTTTTGTTTTTTTTTTAAAGTCCCATGAGTTGCCAGAAAGGAAAGAAAAAAAAAAAAAAGGCACACAATTTTAATGAAATCAAGGCTTGCCTGGGCTCATATGGTTGCCCAGTCTGTGTTGACCTGATCGAGTTTCTGAGATGTTAAAGAGGTCAGCAGGCTGTTTCTGGAAGGAAACTGGGAGACAGCAAATTCCACTTCCCCTATCCCCACTGTTTTTAGCTCTCCTCTAGAAAGGGTTTCAATCCCTTCACCGCCTTAGTCCACGGGCTGAATCAAAGTTCCTCCTGCTGCCTCGGCTAAGGGCTCCGCTTCAGCAGACTGTGACAAGCCCTGAAGTTAGCAGCCGGTCCTTCCCAGTGCACCAGTGGAATGTGTCTCACCAGGGCCCTGACCCAGCACCCAGAGGCCACTCCCTGCCTTTCAGACAGCTCCTTGTGGTGCTCTGGGGAGTGCCCACACCCAAGTGTGGGTTACTGCACCAATTACCCTCATGTAGCTTCATACTGCAGTTCACGGTGGCAAGGCACATTCCAGGCAAATTCAACGAATTTTAGTTGCATCAATGCAGGAGAACCCCTTATCAGGTTTTGAATATTTGAAATAAGTTCAACTATTCCAGGTGATACTGAACTATGCAGAATATCGAACCCTGTACACACCAAGCTGTTCCTATATGTACATACTCAGTTTGTGCACAAACCATGCTGCCCCTATACATACACACTCACTCTGCAAGCACACCATCCTGCTTCTCATGTACACACCCCCTTATATACACCATGCTGTCCCTATCTGTACACAACCACTCTGTACACACACTATGCTAATCCTATAAGTATATTCCTATGATAACATTTAACTTGTAAGTTAGCATAGTAAGAGATTAACAATAATAGAGAAATTACAACAAATACTACATTTTATTTCAGAATATTATTTATGGGAATGTCTGTCTCTCTTTTCCTTGTTTCACTTCCCCCCTCCTCCCTATCTCAAAGTCTCTTAATTCCTCACTGCACAATAATATTTTCAGATCATAGTTGACTACACCTGATGGGAAACTCAGAGGTCTAAACCCCAGGTAGGTTGACTCTCTCTCATCTAGCTCTTCTAGTTATTGGTTACTCCATATAGAATGCAGCCATTTCTCAATATTTCACCTCAGATAATATTCCTTTCAGAAAGCCTCAGTCTCTGCAAAATTTTGTAGATTTCTTGTCCTTCCGAAGTGTCTGGCACTCTCTGGGTGTGTCTGAGAAAGTGGAAAAAGGATTCATCCTGAATGTGGTCAGCACCGTGCTGTAAGATGGGGCCCCAGATCAAATCAAATGGGAGACAGAGGAAGGCAGCTGAATACCTGTCAGGGCCACAGAACAAGCCGCTCCTATCATCTTGCCTTTCCCAGCCACCATATTGGATACATTCCTCTAAATGTGAGAATGAAGCCTCTCCCCTTAACTTGTTCTCTGTCAACAATGAAAAAGTAAGTAGGACATCACCCATGACACAACTTCCTGCCTTACCTTCTGACTCCCATCCAACCAGAACAAGATGGCACCTTGTCTACATTTACATCTGTAGATGGAGTTTTCATTTGGTTGCCAGCTCACAAATAACAACACAGAGACTTACTATTAATTATGAAAGCTCAGCCATAACTTGGACTTGTCCCTAAGTAGTTCTTGTAATTTAAATTAACCCATATCTTTTAATCTGCATTCTTTTATGTGGCTTGGTTACCTTCACTCTGTGCTGTCCATCCTGCTTCCTCTGCATCTGGTTGGTGACTCTGCCTTTCTTCTTCCCAGAGCTCTCTGTCCCCAGAAGTCCCACCTAACCTCTTCCTGCCTAGCTATTGGACACTCACCTCTTTATTAAACCAATCAGATGGTGCCTTGACAAAGACATATCTTCATAGTGTAAACAAATATTCTGCAACATGCCTCAACTATGGGACTTGCATGCAATAGCAGCCCATGAAGATGTACCAAAAAGTAAGGGATGAAGGAATGAACACAGGAATAAACAGAGCCTTCTGTAGCCTCCTAGTCCCATACCTTTAGAAGAATTACTTCAGATCCAAGAACCTGAGATTCTGGTTGGTAATTAGTGGAGCACCTGCCCAAGATTATTAAGAGCCATCAAAGGAAATTTTATATAGAAAATGGTCTGTGGAAATTTGAATAAATCTCCATATTAGGTACTTCCCAGTAGGAGGCTAAGAGGGAAAAGAAGAGGATTCATACACAGCTCCAGGGACAGCCATAGTCACAGAAAAACTGAGTTATGGGATTCACAAAAAGCTCTAGAAAAGGTTTCCACATACAGCACAGACTGACTCTGTTCAGAGAAAAATTATGTTTGTTTTGGTCCATTTTGGACCTAGAAATCATTGGCCACAGCTTCTCATTTATAACCTCTAATAAATGTGACTACAAATTGAATATCTCAATTAAAAAGTGCTTGGAACCGGGAATGATTCATACTGCCATGTTTCAGATTTTCCAGTATATGAAACTGCAAAAGAAAAAAAATTAGGGCATTGTGTCACTACCTGAAAAGTTTAGATTTCAGGGCATTTGAGATTCCGAGATGTTTGGGTCAAGTACACTTAATCTGGAAGACTAAGAATGGTATGGGGGCCTTTGATTCTTCTCAGACAGCTCAGTGCTCTGGCTTCAAGCACACCACATCTACATGTCGCTGTGCTCTGGGATCCCGAAGGGACTGCACCTGCACTGTTGAAAACATTCCTACGCAAACCAGCATCTTTTGTGATTTGCTTAATCATGTCTCTTCTGACCTAGTGTGTTCCTCTCATTATCCCTCCCACAATCCCTTTCTTCTCTCCCATGTTTCCCCTTGTATGCAAGACCCTGTTCCTAAATACAAGGAGGACCTCCCACAATTGCTGGAGGCAAATCTGGAGGGCCAGAACAGGGGCAAGTCTGGGTTATAAAACACAGGATTTGGTACAGAAGGTCAAAGCCAAGAAGTGTATTAAGAGTCAGAAAATAACACTAAGACAGCTGCCAGGACAACCAAACTGTGTGAGAAAATTGGCTCCCTGTTCAGTTTCTGATGGGGTTGTATTCTTGGGGATCGTAAGTGACCCCTCGCAGGCTCCAGTGCTGATGGTCTCCAGCTGACGTGCTATTAGGTGGTGGGAACTTGAGAAGATGAGGCCAGATGGAAGGGTACATCACTGGGGTATGATTTTAAAGGGAAGGGATAGTGGTATCCAGGTCCCATCCTCTGTCTCTCTGCTTCTCGGCCACCATAATGTACAGAGCTTTCCTCTGCCCTGGACTCCTCACCACAAGGTGACAGGGCCAAATGACCATGGATGGAGATCTCTACAACTGTGAACCAAAGTAAACATTTCTTCCTTTAAAGTGAATTTTTTTTCCCCTCGGGTATTCTGTCCGAGTGGTTAAAACACCAAGGCAAATGGTTTCGGCTTCAAGATTCTGTGACAGATGAACACGCGACACTGTAAAGAGGACCCACGTCATTTATATTGACATGGGGAGGAGTATGGAAGGTGGCTTCCTGCAGGAGCACTCCAAATGATCCTCACGCTGACCTAGACGATGGTGGAAGAATTGAAACAGGACACAGCATAGAAAATGAACACCAGGGTGGTGAGGAGACAACGCACTACAGAGGACCCAGTCCTCCCTGCAGCCAGAGTGCTAAGGGCTACAGCAATGAGGGACGTCACAACACTGGGTCTCAACCCGCTCTGCACACACAATGAAAGAAGGGCTCACGCGGCCGTCACACGGAAGAGAAAGACACACAGATCTGGAACGTGTCTGCCATGTCTGCAGCAAGAACAGAGAAGAGCCAGTGGAGGATGAGCAGGTCTGATGGTGCCAGCCATGAATTTGGAAAGGTAAGCTGGGAAAATCTGCAGAGCTGGCAAAAGATATGAACACACAGGAGAGGAAAGAAAACTTTGAAGGCTGTGTTAGCAGAGGGGAAATAGAGAAGATAAGAAAACTGAGCTTACAAGTGACTTACTAATGGACACTTAACACTTAAATGCCCCCCGCAAAACAAGGAGTTAAAATGAATAAAAAGCCACATGAATCAATGAAGTAATCATTAAGCCCCAGCAGAAAAACCTAAAAAGGAAGCTTGAAAAAGTGATGGTATCCAATACAATAGCCAAGTGACTGATAAAACTTAATGTAAGTTCCAACCAAATGAAAACAATTACCAAGAAACAAAACTTAAAATAACAGGAAAGTGTTTTTCATTTAAATTAGGGGCATATGTGTGCACCTATGTGTGTATCCATTTGCATAAATGTGGACTTACCTTGAATGTCAATCTTTGCCTTCCACCTTAAGAGAGGTGCACTCTCTCACCTCTCTCCCTCCCTCCCTCCCTCCCTCCCTCTGTCCCTCCCCTGTACACACCAGGCTAACCGGCCTGTGAGGTCCTGGTAGGAACTCTGAGAATGCAGACACTTGCAGAATGAGGCTTGCATTTACACAGGTGCTGGGAATTTGAACACAGACCCTCATGTTTCCATAGCAACTGCTTTTACCCACTGAGTTATCTCCTCAGCCCTAGGAAGCATTTTTTCAAAAGGAAAGACAGGATTACAAGATGGGCTATCTGAAATACTAGTGTTGAGAGAGCACAACTTTCCTGAGAAGCAACATTCTGAGGTATCCAGGGGCCCTCAAAAAGCCAGAATAATTCTCAAAAACCAGAATATAACTTGGTAAAATAATTATGAATTCAGAAAAAGTATTCCTGCCTAGACAGCATGACTTAAATGTAACACATTAAACCAACACTAACATCACCACGCCACCATAAACAAAGCCCCAAACCCATCTGGAAACGGTAACATGAACTGTGACACAGACATATCAAGAATCACAATACAACCGCTAGATTTAATGTTGATTTTTCCCCTTCATTTTCTGGAGCTGGGGATGAAACCCATAACTTCACATATGGCAAGCACACACACACATTCTACACTGAGCTACACTAAATATAGTGTTTATTGTATTGTTTAGAAGGCCTAAACAATACAATGTTTTGTGTATGTGTGTATATGTGTACATATACATGTACAGACCTCTCTCTCTCTCTCTCTCTCTCTCTCTCTCTCTCTCTCTCTCTCTCTCTCTCTCAGAAATAAATACTAAAAGAAAAGAGCCAAAATTCTCTCTAGATTATATGACTACAGTTTTTTCTTTTGCTTTTTTACATTTTCCAAGTTTTCTATAATAAGCATAAATTGCCATATAGCTGAAAGTTACATTTGAGTGGCAGGTGTGACTTAAACCTGCTGTCTCAGCTATCTAGAGGCTGAGGCTGAGGATCGCTTGAGCCTGGGTACT
Organism: Peromyscus aztecus; assembly: GCA_902168405.1. Classification (NCBI taxonomy): domain Eukaryota; kingdom Metazoa; phylum Chordata; class Mammalia; order Rodentia; family Cricetidae; genus Peromyscus; species Peromyscus aztecus. Next base: position 40,057 of record CABHPQ010175585.1, read on the forward strand.
CATGGCCAGTCTAGGAAATATATCAAGATCTTGTCTCTTCATAAAAAAATAGTAATTACTTATATTTTGATGGTTGACCTAGATTGCCAACTTGATGAGATCTGGACCAACAAAGAGACAGGCATCAGAGAAGCTCTCTAAGCATTTCCAGAAGCGTTTAGCTGAGGAGGGAGGACCCATGCTGAATGTGGGCAGCACCATGCCATGGGCCAGGTCCCAAACTGAAGAAAAAGGAGAAAGCGAGCTACGAATAGACACCCATCACTCGCTGATTCCTAACTGCAGATGCGATGTGACCATTTGCCCCATTCATAAACCCTTCCTACTAGGAGCCAAAATAAGTCCCTCCCGTCCCCTCCCTCAGCTGCCTCTTGGAAGGCATTTTATTATAGCAAGATGAAAAGTAACACACACACACACACAGAGAGAAAGACAGACAGACGGACAGATGGATAGACAGACACACACAGAAAGACAGAAAATAATGATCTTAGTTGATAAGCAAAAATAATATTTAGAGATAGCCATTCATGGGAAAATGAAAGCACTCCATGTTCTCAGCTGTCCAGGGATGGAGCCTTTAATTTTTCAATAGAGCACATCTCCCCTGTATATCCTGAAACTGTGTGTGATACTAAAATCCATGTAGAGGGGACTGGAGATGTGGCTCAGTGGCAGGGGACCTTCCTACAATGTGCCCTGGGTTTATTTCTCATTATCCCATATTTGTGCTTGAATAACTCAAATATACAAGACTGTTCTTTCCACAACAAATTCCTTTCAGGAAGTCTTTCATCATTGTTTTTTTTCCAGAGAAAGCAGTTATAAAAAGAGCATGTTTCACTCCTATTTTGAGTCTTAATCTTTCGAAGGAGTCTAAACTATAGGCTCTGGACAACTATAGACCATCCAGCTTCCCTCTTCCTCCTCACGCCTGACCCCAGCCTCCATGAGGTTTGTGCCTCCAGCTAGCTGCATCTGGCTGCCTTCTTTGACAATGCACAGGCTTGCCTCTGAAACACCGCCTTCAGACCAAGATGGCAGTGTAGTCTTTGATTTCTTTGCTGCCTTATTCAACTTGCAGAACAGCATCCTCAGTTCAAAGGCAACTTAAAGGTTTCAGACGCACAGCTCGGTGTCAGATGCGCGTCCAGGATATTTACAAGCACCACAGGAAACAACTGCATGTGTGGTATCACCAAAGAGTAAACCAGTGTGTCAGAAGTCAGTATGAGGCTCATTTCAGATGTCACGTGACACTCTCCTCGCTCAGCAAACAGTCCAAGCTGGGACTAGGGCAGGAAGTTGAAGCTGGCAACAGCCCACGACTGCAAAGGGGAAAATAAGTGGTGGTAACTTGAAATGAAAGAGAGAAGCTTGACATTTTTTTCTATTACCAAACCAGGCAATTAAAACATTAAATGTGAAATCGGAGGCACTGTAAATTTCCTAATATGGTAAAAGTGCTGAGTTTCCAAAATGATGTTTTCTCATCTTTCAACATATCAAAGAACATGCCAAAACCCCAAGGAAACATTTCCATTTAGAAAACAAACAAACCACACACATCCACATTCTATTAATAGTGTTGTCTTGCCCTAAAGACCCTGCATCCTTAGTCAAAATCCCACTGTAGCTTACACAAATCTTAATATTATTGAAAAGGCCCATCCAAAATCAACTGAACATGTGTAGGTACGCTGGGTGGGACTGAGGCAAAAGTAACAGAACCCATTCTGTGTTTTTCTCACTGGAGACTAAATGTAATGTTTCTCACACCTAAGGACTTTGCAAACATGTTCTCCAGCTGTGGAGGCACTTCTTAAGAGATGAAGGCTGGCAACAGATACTTAGGTACAAGCCAACGGCACAAAATTGGGAGGAACTAGGAGACAGCGTGTAGACTTAGAACAGAAAAGCCAGTAGAAAGTGTCAGATGAGCAAGGCGGATAGAAGACCTCCACATCCAACCACACACTCCTGCCTTTGCCACCAGGAAAGGGTGTGGGGAAAGCCAGGCCCTAACATTCCATGTCCAGAGACAAGAAAACAATTAAATGTGGTACCCTCTTCCCTCAGTTTCAACACCTACACACTGACCCCCTGCACTGGGCAGTGAGTCTGACGCTGGGGGCTAGCATAAGGCTTACAGACAGCATGGATTCTGACCCCCAAGTGCTTCTGTCTTTAATGAGTTACAGAGCAACATTCAAAAGTTAAATTAAAAAAAACAACTATATAGAAGAACAAAAGATCATTTATTCAATCTTTAAAAAGATTAACCATGAAGATGGCCAGGCCAATCCCAAAGCCTGCATGGACAGCCTTATTGTTGTAAACCCTGAATCATGAACTCTGTGATGTTTCCACAAGGGACAAGAGGAGAGAGACCCAGTTTGAAACAGTCACATCCCCACCCACCCAAAGTCCCAGCTTGGACCTTTTGCTGAGCAAGGAACATATCATGTGACATCTGAAATGAGTATCATACTAATTTCTGACACACACACACAGCTTTACTCTTGGGTAACACCATACATGCAAGACACTAACTGGAATATAATTAGAGGGAAAGACAGTGAAGTGTGGCCACAGGCGTCTCTCTTTTAAGCTCAAAGTTCAAATTCTGTCCCAGCTATTCTACATGCTACTTGAACTGATGAAGTGAATTCACTTCTGTTTCCAGTGCTTTTCATTAGCAAACACTGCATTGCGGGCTCTCTTCTGGCCTCCACACAATTCTGAATGCAATTTATTTAACCCAACAATAAACAATAGCAGTTGGTTCTGCTAATAGGCATGGTTTAATGGGTGGGGAAACTGTGGCACAATTTATAATTCAAGTTTCAGTGGTCTGGCTCCACAGTCTGGGTCTGAAGGTCTAGGATGCCTCATGCCTCATGATCAATGGCTTGCTTTTCAGTGAGATGGACATGAGGCACCCAGTGCAGGGCCTGGCATTTAGCAGGGGCTGAATAATTCATTACCCCACTCCTACTTCTTCCTGCTCTCTCTCCCCACACTGTGAGAGGCTGGAGGCAAGACTCCACACACACAGAAAGGCAGCTGTGTCAATCTGCGAGGGCTGTGAAGCTGCAAGGCAGGCTGGAAAACGAGTCTGTCTGTGTCCCCTGAGGCCTGGAACAAGAGCTGAAACTTGGGCAGGATGTTCAGCGTCTCCACAGACACGGCCTCTGTTTGTTAGACTCTGCATTCGAGACACAACCAACTCAGACAAAACCGAGGAAGCTGGAAACTACATATGCCTGTGTCAAGTGAACACCATCTACACACATGCACACAACACATCTAAAACTTAAATCCTTCCGACTGCAGAGGAAAATCATCTACTTTTTCCAGAACCTTCCACTGCCTAGAAATTGGCAAAGCTCCTGTGCCAGGCTTCAGCTTGCTTTCAGACAGTCCAGAGACTGCTGGGAGCTACAAGACAGAGTCCCTTTTGAAAATTATTAAGAACAAATTAGACTCAGGGGCCCAGGGGAGCCATGTTGTAAAACATGAGAAAATTTTGTTTTCCATCTCTTTGGTTGCATTTCCATGAACTAATGACATTAAAAGGGAAGACGGGGACTATTTTTGTATCTTGGTCGAAGTTGAGAATATCAGTGAGGAAAGTGCAAATGTTATCAATTAAGCAATTTCATTAGTCATGCAAGTGCTGACTTGTACAAAACAGCGGACTCAATATCGGTGGGTCTTCCCAGGGCACAAATTAGTGTCTGTTACTTATGAGAAGTTTTCACACATGACACCAGGTGGGAATGCTGCCTAGCACACTGCCATTTATTCCTTAACTAATAAAAACCCTACTTATCGGCGGGGGGAGCTAAACCAAGAACATTATTTTATTACCTGAAAACATATTACCACAATTGAGCATTCCATCGCCATTCCGACCCCAAGAACTCACCAACATGGTTTAAAAGTCATTAAGAAGGAAAGCTGAACTATGATCTCGGCCTGTCAAATCCTGCAAAACTCCAGCATCTCTATCCATGTCGGGGGAGGAAAGCAACAGCTCTAAGCTGCTGCTGTTGTGCGCAAGCCTGATTTTTCTGCTGTACAAATGTGTCACTCTCATGGCATATTGCAGAGACTCACAAAGAGGCCAGGTGCACACACCATGAATCGAGTTCTTCATATGTTTTCATTGCTTTTTAGCACAGTCAAGGGAGGAAAGTGAAGGAGCCCTCCTCATAAAATGTTCATTAGAAACGGCAAGTTTCTAGCTGAGAAACAAAAATGGCATCCTCCAACTTGTTCAACCATGCAGTCTCCAAGCGTGAACTCTGCCCATCGCCATCAGATGGGAGCCGCATTCAGGCCTGTGGCTGAGCCCAGAGGACAGAAAGAGGGAAGGCAGGAGGTGGAAGGAAACACAGGTTACATACAAGCAGGACACAAACAGGCTGGGTGGACCTGGAGAGTTCTCTCCACCTTAGAGAGAACTAAGCGGTTCTCTCTACTTACTTATATAAGCCAAGGCCTCTGGCCGGGGAAACCATTAGAATGGGAGGGGTAAGCTGGTAAAGCACACGCCCACCCCGCTCCCAGTCTTCAGAAGATGTGGAGCCTCAGAAAAGAACTTCAAACAAGCTGGAAAAGACAATAGCTTCCACCTCCAGACAGTGAGAAATCACATTAGCCTAGGGACGGAGGCCACCCATGCTCAGTGTAGATAAGTGGGAACATTCTCTGTGTGGCCAATGGAAGACCTGCAGCCCCAGCTGTTCACAGAAGCACTGGGTGGCCTCTCTTCCAGCAGCTCCAAATGGTTTCAGGGCTAAAGCCACTGCTGCTGGGTGGTACTCTTCAATGCAGAGAATGGAGGGAAAGGCTCACAGACTGGGGGCGGGGGGCACAATGCCACCCCCAGGCCCCATCTAGGTGTGACCATGCCAGGCCTTTGGGAAATCACACAGGGGTCTCAGGGATGGCTCCACTAAAGCAGCTGAGCCTGCCCATTCACCATCCCACAGGAGTGAAAGCCTGGACCACTCAGATCGCAAAGCTGCAGAGACCCCCTTTTCCTAGGCTTCTCAGAGCAAGAGCATAATTATTGCTACTTGGTGAGACAGAGGCGGGGAGGGGGGGGTGTCATCTAAACTCAGTCAGAAGAAAGCATCCTTGCCCACATTACACAAAGCCCCTGTAAGCATTCCCTGGCTCACACTACACAAAGCCCCTGCAAGACTCCCTGTAAAAGACCAGGCAGACCTGAATTCAAATTACACTAGCAACGTAAATTTGTAAAATGGTGTTAACTGATCTCTAAGTGAACTTTTAAAAGAATTGTAGCAATGGGAACCGTGGCAGGGGCTGGGAGATGCCTATGTAAGTAACAGTAGCTGCTCTCCCTCGGGCCGCCAGCGTTTGCAAAGAAGTGGCCAAATTAAAATGCTCATTTCATTGACTCAACAGAATCTGACATTCAGTGGTACTTCCATTTGCTTACTTGTGTGATGATTGGGGATGAGTGGTGGGGGGTGGGGGGGGGTGTTGGGTGTGATTCTGTTTTTCTGAGACAGGGTTCTTATGTACAGCCCAGACTAGCTTCAAACTCTGGGTCCGCCAGATTTCTAAGAGCTGAGATCACTAGCACACACCGCCATGCCTGGTACATTTTATACTATCTCTTACACTTCGCGCTGTTTCAAATGGCATCTTTTAATGGTTTCTTGTCTACCATTTACACACATGGCATGATGGACAGATAAGAAAGCTCTGGATTATTAAATATGCACATAAGGCTAAATCGGACATATTTGCATACATTCCTCAGAACCAAGCAACCCTTTTTCTAACTCAACATGGCATATTAGCTACTTTTAAGAAGATACATTTTTATTTATATGTGCACACATACAAAAAGCATGCTTATAAATGAGAAGGACTCTGAGGGGGAACAGAGTAGATAGAAAAATTAGTATTGCAGGGCCACAGAGATGACTCAGCAAGTAATTGCCACCAATCCTAGTGACCTTAATTCAATCCCTGGGACCTGCATGCTGTAAGGAGAGAACGACTCCCACAAACTGTCCTGTGACTACCAGGACATGCACATACATGCATATGAGTGCACATGCACAAAATAAATAAAATGTAACAAAATAAATCTAAAGAAAAATGAGCAAGGTACCTGCAGTGCTAGGCACAGCAGTAAAAATTCATGCAAAATGGACAGAGGAGCCAAAGTTCAATTGAAGTCATCTGACATCAAGATCTCAGGAATGGAGGTTGAAAGCCTCTGTTTGCCTTGATTTGCTGTGGCACCTTCATCAGGTCGGGCTTTGCCTCTGCTGTGACATCTGCAAAATGGAGATAACACTTCCTGCTACCTACCTCAGAGAGCCGCGAGAAGATGAGATAGCGACAGAAAATCCTCAAAGCCCTTTGAGTTTCTCATAAATATGAGACATGCAATGTAATAAAATACCAGCTCTCTCTACGAGAGTCTGAAAGACTTGCAGCTGCAGAAACAGGAAACACATGGCAGCCAGCTAAGCAGCAGGGCATACCCCTGGAGGCACAGCCCTGGCCATCAGGGAGAGGCAGGCGACTCTGTCCCCAGCTCTTAGGGACTATATGGGAAAGAAAACTGGAAAATTCACATCCACTCAGACAACACAAAACACCCAAGGAAAAAAAAAAAAAAAGGAAAGAAAAACAGTCCTGTTTCAACACATTACCAAAAATCCTCAGAGATGAAATTCCTAATCCTTGCTTAACTCTAGATGGTCCAGAAGACAAGTGATGTTACCCTGGTAGCTCTTCAGGCTTAGAAAAGTCTCATAGTAAACAAAGTTGGTGATCTGGGGTTAGGGTTATCAGTTACTTTTGTCTCCTTGTGGCAACCAAATCCTGAGGAGAAGCAGCCTAAGGAAAAGCAGGTTTATGATGAGCATAGTTGGCTCAGGAGATCCAGTCCATCACTGTGCCCTGGAGGAGGGAGAGAGAGTGAGGCAGTTGGGTCCATCCCCTCAGCAGCCTGAGGAATTGGGAGGGCAAGAGGGAAGAGAGAAAAGTAGACAAACAGACCAAAGTGGAGGAGAGGGAGTGCCTGCCTGTCACTCCTGAGACATTCCACCACCACCCACTCCCTCAACAAAGGCTTCCCCTCCTGAAGGTCCCACATCCTCCATCAGTTTGGGCCAAGTCTTTAAACACATGAGCCTGGGGCGGAGAAGCATATTATGGCCAAACCACAACAAAGGGGAAGGGTAATAGCCACCCCCACACACAGTGAAAAGACATAAAGTATAGAAGACATTTAATTTTAGTCAATCTATATTGGAAACAAACGCTGTGGTTACTGTGCTCAGCTTACCTGTGGGTCTGTAAAGAAATTAGAAGGAAGATGTCAAATATACATAGATCTTAAGATACTCAGAATTATTGAAACCTTATATTTTGATCAATTAATTAAAAGCCTTATGGATTAACACGACAGAAAAAATTTATTAGAAGCTATGCGTCAGGCTAAGATAAAAACATTAAATAATACCAAAGTCCTTGTTCACATTAAACTTGAAGCCTAGCAAATGCTCTGACAAACTAAAATATTAATACAATCTGGTAGGGTTTTGAGGCAAGCATGAACACAAAGCTGGGGGTGAATAGAGGGAATTAGTCTTTACTCTGCTTAGAAAGGGAGTAGGGCTAAGAAAAACATCAGAACATCTGAAGCTTGCAAAAGAATAGTATTTCACTAAGACACAGAGAAACGGCAATTCCACATGTCATCATATGTGTAGTTTTAGTAAAGACCCAGTTAAATGAAACAATGGAGCCAATTGGGGAGGCTTTCATGGCAAGGTCCTTGTATGAAATGGAATACCACAGGATAAGATTTTTTAAAGGAGAATCGAAACACACACACACACACACACACACACACACAAATACATGCATGGCATATGCACACACATGTCACATGTGCACACCAAATGTAATCTAAAAAGAAGTCACTGGTAAGGCTGGGCCAATTACTTAGCTTCCGACATTATGGTTCACCCTCTTAAGGGACTCTTTCTGCTACTCCTAGAGGCTCTACCCCTGGCCATTTGCTGAACTGTGATTAAGCATGTCATGCCCTTGGCTTCTCTGGCTCCATTCCCACCTCATCTCTGACAAGAGAAGGGCCTTTGCAATGGGGTCCCTTCCAAACCGACATTTGTCTCGGGCCAGAGGCCACTGCTACCTCCCCTCACCCTGCCACCTCTGCCAGTTCTTTTTTTCCATGTACGCGGAGATCAGAAGACAACACAGGAAAGTCCATTCTCTCTTCCACCATGTTGGCCCTAACTCAGGCAGGCAGACTGGGCAGCAAACACTTTTATCAGAGTATCCATCTCTCTAGACCTAGTATGTGACTTTTGGGTGAAGACTTTATGTGTGATTTATGTATGGATATGATCTGTGTATGGATATGATCTATGCACCCATCTTGAGATAGGGAGGTAGTTCTGGATTATCCCATAAGGATGCTTTTTAATAGGGGCAGCAGATGATCAAAGTGAACACAGGCAATATGACCAAAGAGGAGGGAGCATTTGACATGATTTAGCTGCAAGCTAAGCATTGCCAGCTTCCAATGGGGTCTGGAAGAGACAAGGAAAGGACTCTTGTCCACGACACCTGGCAGTGAGGACCTCAGCGTCATAAGCATGGTCTTGAGTCAAATTTGCATTGACCTGTTGGATAGCTCAAAAAATAATCATGAAAATGACGAAAGAGGCCTCTCCTAAGTGATCTTGGGGGCCACCATCAACAATCACCAGTCTCAATCAGATGGAAAATACACCAAGTGTCAACAAGTTGAAGCTTAAGCTGAGGCCACACTGAGTAGCTAACCAATTCTGAGGAGCAGGAATTCAAGTAAAAATGGAGAGGTTAACACAAGACGTACGGAAAAGCACCCAACTTGGACCACAGTATGAGAGCACAGAAAAGACCTCAGTCTGAGTAGCGTTGGGGACAAAAGAGACACACAGAAGCTAAAAGGTCATCATAGACCCCCAAGATGACTGGTGTAGACTAGTCACTTTATTTAGAGTGCTCATTGGCTAAGAGAAGAGGTGATGAGGGACATGGTAAATACTTACATGAATCCACCTCCACAGAGTCAGCTCAAGAGCTGCATCAGGGCTAGATCATTAAGTCAGAGACACTAATGGACACAGGAGTGGAAATACTCAAGAAACAAGTCAGATGGGACAATAAATGCTAAGAAAGTCTGCCATATGCTTTTAGATAACCACTGAACAAACTTGGTAAGACCCATTTCCCAAGGGTGGAAACAGTAAGGGGTACCAATCATGGGAGACTAGACAGCCAACTGAGATGAACAAGCCAGTGAA